>JALIZF010000988.1:0-118956 GCA_029948255.1 Telmatactis stephensoni | reverse complement strand
TTCGGCGAATAATTTTTAAATATCAGGGTTTTTTTCAATTATAACATATAATATATTATGTAACCATCATGACGTTGAAAAAAGTAATCTGAATCGGATTGGAAGAACATATTTCTATCCATCGGTCAATTACTTTTAATTATTAACGAATGTCGATTGATTTTCTGTTATATCAACTGTATATAACCAGTGATGTGTCGCACATATCTTTGAACTGATTATCAAATATCTTTTTCGGGAGCTCCGCTATTAGGTAATACCTAATTTATATATTATTCTATTAGATAAGCTCACCTGTTAAGATACAAGGAATGATACACTTGAATGGTTTAAAAGTTATTTGAAAGATCCATTGCAATATGTATCAGTTGATGGAGAGCAGTCAGAACTCTTACCAGTAACGTATGGTGTCCCACAGGGATCAATTCTCGGTCCAATTTTGTTTCTTATCTACATAAACGACTTGCCAATTTGCCACTGAGGTCGTCCATCTAGTTTTGTACGCAGATGATATCAACCTGCTTTTCAGCCACAAATCCCTTAGAAAAATTGTTTCGATTTCAAATAAACTGACTTTGTTATCTCCATGCAGGATTGGTTTGATGCTAACAAATTAACAGTCAATCTCACTAAAACAAAATTTATCCACTTGGCTTCAAAACAACGCATTAAAAATTTGTCAATAAACCAGTCAAGCACTGTCCTGAAACACCCTATTGAGAAGGTTGCACACACAAAATTTCTTGGTTTGATCCTAGATGAAAATCTAGCATGGGACACGCATATTGATCATTTTCTCATATAAAACACCAAGTAGACCTTTTCAAAACTCTTTATTGATATGAATGAAGTACACCAGAATAACACAAAATCAAAATTTTACAAAACAACCTTTATATTCCTCGGAAACAAAAATAATTACGGGCAGTACGGTGTTCAATATGCGCACAGCATCCAAAAATTGGAACGAAAATCTACTAGACATAAAAGTTTAATTTCAACGTCCAACATTATCTTCAAGAAAAAAAATATATAACTTTCCTTCTATCCTCATCGCAATATTGACATAATTGGAAAATATGCAAAATGTTCTTTATCATTAAAACCACGTACACTTCCAGTGTGCTAGAACTAATCGTAAACAAATCTTAATGTGATCTATTGTAAAATATAATAATTTTTGGGGAGCGGGGGGTTTGCAATATATCTACTGTAAATCAGGGGGGAAAGCAGTACTTAACTTCAGCTGTCATCACAGTGACATTATTAATAATGATATCTATATAAGTTGTGTTTAGTATTGACCATTTTAATGCATATATATGATATATTTTATATATTGTCGTAATAGCTTATATCTTTCTGCCTTGCTAAAAGTACTGGGTGCAAAAATCCTCACTTAACGCTTCTAGGTTGTATTTTTGCGCCCATCACTTAATTTTTATTAGTACTTTATAACTTAGAAGAATTAATGTGGAAAATAAATATCTTTGAATCTTTGAACCTTTGAACTAAAACAGCAGAACTACCAGACCAAACAGGAAAATGCAAATCTAGATTGACCACTTGAAACTACTAATTAAGAAAGGTTAAGTAGAGCTGAGCTAGACAGAATTAAGGTTCCAAATAAGCTAGCTCAGTGCAGGTTGGTAGATTATCCTTCCGTAGGGAATACGTATTCTGTTTGTACAACTAAACCTTTATAGAACAGGAATAAAAATGCTGCACAAAATGTAATTTTTGACTCGAGGCACGAGATTAGCAGAAATTAATATTTTGCTGGCACGTGGCATTATGCGCGTGTGTATTTAGCGTGGGGTCCATAGGGTATTAGCGTGATATATATTGAGGTGCTGGCCGTGTTGCAAGTCATCTACGGTCAGCCTCGCCGTCTTTTTGGTACGTCGTTGATTTTTCTATACAATTTATAGTCTAGTTTATATATGCCATGTAAACCTTATAGCCCCAAAGGTTCACATCTTAGCATTGGTTGGGGGTACACGGTCCCAATTTTTTCCACAAAGTGTTTTTTTGGGTTTACGTGTCCAGCTATGATGTATTAGCTAGTTTTTTGGTATATACTGTCATTATTATTCAAGTGAATAAAATATTGTGGGCCTGGCTGACCAACCTGCCCAAGCATGTGTGTTGGTTGTGTTATTTATAATCTGTAGTGGAATCAAAATGGAAAGGTGATGTTACACGGGTCGATTTGCAACAACGATTTTCCGCGCAACACTTGGTCAGGTTGATAAGATTGCGCTAAAAGTTTTTAAAATTTATATCAAATATTTGCAACTTATTCACTAAGCAAAAATATTGCTAAAGTAGTTGCGTTTTGTATTTTTCACGGCATAGACATTACGTACAACATTTGTTGTGAAAATCTTTGTTGCGAATCGACTCGTGTAACACCACTTTAACAGTCCATTAGTTTTCTTACTAGTACATTCGTGCCTGTCAGTAACAAAAATGCTGAAATTCCACCAGTTAATTTTACACGAGCTAGTGATTAAAGTAATAAACTATCTTTTTTTCAAAGATTCAGAAGAATCCCAATTTCTTAAACTCTAAAGAAAACGAAATTTGGTTCGCAAAATCGAGAGTTTGAGAAATCATTGGCATGGAACTGCTGAATTGCATTATTTTATCGATCAGGGGCAATTATGCACATTTTCATAGAATACATCCTTTTGGTTGTAGTTAGAGACCTTTAGTAACAAATGACAGATTTGCTGCTCTGCTTTGTAATAAAGATAGAAAATACAACTTGCCAAAACTGTTTGTATTTGCTTCAAGGTACAAAAGTAACAGTAGTAGCTTGTTACTAAATTTATACATGAAATTTGAAATATTTAAGGAAAGAAGATCAAATAATTTCACTGAAATAAATACCCTTTCAAAAGTTCGAATTATCAAAGGTTATCGAGGGCTAATTTTTCCTAATATATTAATAATAACTTTATTAACGTCTACACAAATCTTCTAGCCGGGCACTGGTACCCTACTTATCGGGGAGACAGAGAGAATTATTGGTTAAACAATTATTGGATGAGGCTGAGTATGATATGAAGACCAAGAAGCGAGGGTCGGTGTTATCTACCGATACTGAAGGCTGAGGCGCATAACAAGTTCTGCATAATCATATCAACTCCTCTTTCTCTCTGCCAAAAGTTCTTTGAAAGAATTATTTTGACGATTCTGAGAGCACAAAATACTTGGTGTATGGCTTAACTTCGTGGAAAGTTCATTTGTTTGTGATTGGCTGGTATATCCCACGTGTCTAAATGCATATTTGTGATTGGCTGTTTTGTGCTCCACATGTCAGTCAATGTTACTGACAAGATATCTTGGGTGTGTAGTCAATATTTCGAGCAAACAAGTCTGTAGCCTTGCTGTAAGTCAAGACCTGTTCTAACAAGCCCATCTAATCTCTAAAATGAAGCCCATTGTTGTAATTTTATCTGCTTGCCTTTTTTTGGCCATATTTCACCCAGGTATGGTGTTTGCTTTGTAGACTCAAACTAAAGTTCACTCATACATTTGGAAACACATGACCATCACATAGTGTTTATATTACAGTCAAACGTTTGGAGTGTCAATTGTTACGTACATTTTTATTACAATTGGCCTAATTGTTACGTACGTTTTTATTCCTTACATCATCTTAATTACAGTCGGAATAATCACTCTAATTTGTATATCTTAAAATGTTATACCCCAAATTTGTACTATGTTCTGCGTCTTCTAGACTACTTCCAAGTTGCACAACAATGCGGAAGTTTTTGTCTCAGCTGTTCAATTTAATGTATGATAGTTTGTGTGAGTTTTGTGAGGTACTAAAGGTCGCACATTTTCAGAACCAAATGATTTTGTCTGATTTCTTGGTAACTGCTTCATTTCGTCATAAAAAAAACAGGCCGGGGCTGTAGCAAATAACGGTTGTTTTCATAAGCTTGTAAATGTTTTGGAGGCGTGTGTATGGATCCATTAGCAATTCAGAGAGGAATGTGGCTGAGACAATTACAGCCGTTATCGATAACACGTGAAGGTTCCTTAAAAATCTCGACTTTTGATTTTGCAAATCATCTGTATTTCTATGGCAACTAAACTGTAGCTCCGCCCTCTTACCAAGTTGTTCTTCAGTGTGTTTACTAGTATTCCTCGCTCGAAAAAATCAAATCCCTCAAAGTTAAAGATCGCATATTTTCCTTTTTTCAAAGAAATGGCTCAAAAAAACTGAAGGGCAGTGAAATGTAGTCTCCGTCAGAGGCATGCAGAAACAAATGCACTCACAAAGTCAACACAATTTTACCAAATACGTACGTATCATTCGCTGGGAACCAACAGGAGCGATATTGTTGTAGATATAAACAGCTAGTTATCTTATTAGCATCCTAACATCTATTTATTGTTATATATTCGCTCTGTCGAATTTTCTATGCATGAATTTCGTCGTGGCACTATTACTAGAACCAAGAGACTTCGCAGTCAGTAGCTAAACGAACGAAGAATTTCAATCAGATTTATTCGATCCATTAGGTTGTCAATACAATCGCTCGCTTTACGCATACAGTTCGAGGTATTGCAATCTTCTCCTTTTTTGTAAAGAGTTTAAAAATCACTTCTCTATTTCGAGAAAAGAAAAATCTACAACTTTTATAAACTTGAACTTGAATGAGGGCCCTGAATTTATTTGCCTGTTTTTTGACTGGGAAATGGGATTTGTTGTACTGGGACTGGGATTTGATGCTGAAAAACTGCAAAACCGTACAAATTAAATATTTTTAAAAAATTGAAAAAATTTCAAGTTGACGCACAAAAAAACGAAAAAGAAAAAATCGTACCCAGGACTTTTCGGTATATTGTGCATCCGAGAGACTGAGACTGGTCACATGTCTATCTTTTTTGGTCAAATGTAGAGGTAAGGGGAGTTCGAAAAACTGCAATGGGATTTTTGAGAAATTTATGACTGGGATTGGGATTTTAATATTTTAATGAAAAAGTAGGCTGGAAGGGGATTTGCCCCGCCCCCCTCCCCCCTTCAGATGATTGATGTCCGGCAAAATACAAAAGTCAAGCACGAGATTTGTAACGAACCTCTACGTGTTATCGATAACGGCTGTAATGTCGCCCACTTCGTTTTCCGAACTACTAAAAACTAATCGGCTATTAAAGCAAATTGCAATTGAAACTGTAAATTTGTTATGTATTACAGACATAGCGAATAATAATACTTTTTGTAGATCGTTGCAGATTGAACCTAAGGTTAGTATATATTGGCGACAATAACAGAATAATAGAACCGGGATCGATATCAGTCTTCAAATGATCAACATGCTCATATACCAATTTGAATTTAGAGACCAAACACCGTCTAAAATGTTCGAATTCTAAAATGCAATTCAAATCTTTTCATATGAATCACTTACATTTCCTCTAGTGAAATTTTCCATGAAAAGGCATGCAATCACCTTACTTCTCGTATCCATAGCCAATTCCGTTGATTTCTAAGCATGTTTACGCCTAAAGGGGTACTCAATCTAATTGGAATTTAGCAATTCACCCTATCCCAAAAAAGTCCGATATGCCTAAGTCCCTCAAAACAGGTATAATGGGCCCTTAGGCCCATTATAAAAATATCTATCTATCTAAAATAAATGACTAAACCAAAAGCCTCAAAATCAAATGGTAGAAAATCGGAAGCAATTTGTATTTACTATAAAAAGAATTACAAGAACTTTAATGAACTAATTAAGACATCTGAAAATTTTAGATTCATGCAACCCAGGATTAGCACCAATTAATGGTTTTCTTTAGATTTAACCCTGGATTAGCGCAAACCCACTTTCGAATAACATAGTTCTGTTCTTAATTTTCAATTCCAAATTGCAGCTTTGTCTATTAAGTGCTACCAGTGTGCAAGCACCAGTGGCAACTGTAAAGAGAACGTTCGAATTCACGCTTGTTCCTCACTCTTCGATCGATGCTATAAAATGAAAGTACGTGACACAGTTACAAAAGGGTGCACTACTAAAGCGGCCTGCAAACGCATGAAATTGTGTGACAACCAAGAACATTGTACTGCAAAGTGCTGCAGCGAGGATTTGTGTAACGCAGACGTCTGTAACGCAAGCTCTACCGTGACTCCCGCCATCATTGTTACCGTTGTAGCGACACTGATGTCCATTGCTGGTCTCCTGATCTAATTCTGGGGAGGAAAACACAATTGTTTCGTTATCTGTTTTTATGACTTTAAGGGATAGGTTATTTTAAACCGTCTTGAATAATGTTTTTAAAAAACATCTTATTGTAATAAAACGTTTTGTTAGTAGTCTTACTAGCTAAAGCTATTTAGTGGAGTTTAAAACTGCTGATTAAAATAATTCTTTTTGTAATGATTCTAGCGTCTGCTTTGATTGTAACACGGTTTGTAGTTTATGACCGATATTCAATTGATGTTTATGTATTTTTATTGACTTTATTTGTTTGTTTGTTTGCTTTTTAACTGGCTCTGAAAGTAGAAATAGAATGCCGTACCGGTTAAATTGAGATACTCGCGCGCTGATTGGCTATCGAAGATGGTGAATTTAGTGTGGAAATATCCCACTTACACAGTTAGGCCACGATTGTTTTAATATGCTTCCTTTTTCTTCTTATAATCAGTGTTTGAAAAACAATTGTTTTTCTTCCGTAGAAGAAAATACAAGCAAATAAAGAAAGGTGCAATAGGTTTCAAGAAAAAAACTGATGGTCAATTTTAGTGGTTGTATATAAGGGTGTACTGATATATAAAAAATGCCCGTTGCTAGGGAAATTTGAAAATGCTTTTAAATGCCTCTAAATTGTCAAATGGCTTTTACATTTTATAGTTTGTCTTCCTTGAGGGAACTTTAAAATTTCATGACGTCATCACGTGACGTCATCACATGACGTCGTAGCTACAGAAAAAAAAAATTTTTATCAGTGCTTATTGAAGAATAGGAAATACGTTAAAAAAAACCATGAGATCAAGGTGCATAAAACCAAGCATGCGTCTTAAGAATGGTCTCTAAATAAACTTATTATGGTTTTTCGAATGTCGCAAATGAGTAAATGATGCAAATAACTTGCTTATAATTTTTTTGCAAATCCCATACTTGTCTTTCAAGAGAAAAGGGTGTAGAGAATAGAAATATTGGAGAACACTTCGTTTGGATGAAATCCGCCAAAGACTATAGCTTTCTAAAGACGAAACCGGAAGTAAAATTACCCACGCATGTGGAATAACAACAAAAATGAGTCCTTTTTGTCAGGCTTCCGTCGCACTACCGGAAGTCAAATGATTCCCGCCAAAAACACGTGCGCTTGCGCCCATTAAGGGAAAGCCCTTTTTTGCATAGCAACCGTTGCGCAGCAACGTTAATATATGTCAGTACACCCTTAAAACTAAAACAATTGCTGGGTTTCATCCATTCCTTTGGGAATTCAAAAGACAATAGAGCGGTAGCCATGTTGGATGAACAAACAAGTGACACTAATGAGAAATCTTTTGTTGAAGTTCATCCAAGATGGCTGCCGTGACGTCACATGCAGCTTTTTGCAGTTTTGAAAGGGTGTTGATAATATAAACAAAATCGGCCAAGCGTTTCTCGCTTTTGGACTGATGGTTTAAACATAAGTTGTAATTGCTAACGCAACGAAAAACTTCCCCAAAATGAGTATATTTGTTTGGTGTTATGCAAATCAACAAAGATGCGAAAAACAGCTGAGGTGGTTTATTGAAAGATTTGAAACACCAAAGCACTAAAACAAACTTTATAGCACTAAGATAAAAAATCCCACAACTGGTAATATCAAAAAAATTTTGTCAATACCGTAAACAAGCTGAACCATTTAATCAGCTTCACTAAAAAGCATACTATAAATCTAGAGCGATAGCACTAAAACCGTGAAACAAGTACTAACTAAAAAGTACAAATAGTACTAATGAAACAATAGAAAACAAAGGGTTTTGCTATTATTTGTCTCTATTTAGTTACTAAGTTATTTCGCGGTTTAAGTGTTATCGCTCTATGCTGGAAGAGGCAGAAGGCAACATAAACGCTACTTGGAGTCACTTGGAGTGTTATAAATGAGATTTTGAACAAAAAGAAAGCTCATTCAAAAAATATAGATTACATCGTAAGTAATGGAAAACGCCACAAAAAGAAGACTGACATAGCAACCTATTTAATATTCTTTTTTACTGGCCTAGGACCATCATTAGCAAGTCATATTCAGTCCAGTTAAAGGAAACTATAAGGAATGGATGAAAATTAGTTCCCCCAACGATCCAGTCTCCTCTCTCCTATCTCACCTTTTAAAGTCTTAGATGAACTTTATGGATTAGAGAGCACTAAAGCAGTAGGTCATGAGTGCATCCCAATTAATATGCCGCATAATAAGTGCTGCTGAATCAATTTATAGGGGTAGTTGGATGAAAATAGGTCAAAATTGGAAAGTGGTTAATTCCTAAGCTGACATCAATTAACGACCAATAGATAAATATAAAACCTACTATCCCAAAAATTCTGCATTTTAATCATATTATCACCAAGAAATTTTGGTTTAAGATCGAAAAGAACAATAGGGTTATACTTATGACGTCATAGATACACAATGTAGATGCTAAAATACGTGATAACTTTTTATCTGTACCTTTGGAGTTTGATGAAAATATATTGCTTGGTGACTATTGGTCACATATAGATACATTGAACCAAGTTTCAAGTCATTTTAATTTTTATCGATTTTCATCCAAGTACCCCTTTATCAACCATTTCCACATATTGTCAATGCATCGCTTCTTACTTACCTTTCCAGATAAAATGAAAGTTGCTAAAGTTTATTCCGCGCAACATTTGGTCAGGTTGATAATATTGCGCTAAAATTTTTTTAAATTTATATCAAATATTTGCAACTTGTTCACTAAGCAAAAATAAAGCGAAAAATAGTTGCGTTTTGTATTTTCCGCGGCATAAACTTTACGGACAACATTTGTTGTGCGGAAAATCGTTTTTGCGAATCGACCCGTGTAACATCATCTTAACAGTCTATTAGTTTACTTATCTAGTACATTCGTGTCTGTCTTTGATAGACAATTAGTAACAGAAATGCTGAAATTCCACCAGTTGATTTTACACGAACTACTGATTTAAAGCAAGAGAAGATGAGGTAAGAGAAGGAATCGCGCGTATTAGGTCTTTGGACAACCATATGCCCCGTTTGATGCTATTTTTAGGGTGAATCTGATTGGTCGAGAGTGCGCGGCGAGCTTTCGCATACGAAAATATTGCTTTGCAAAACGAAGATTTGATATATCTTACGCCGACAGTAGATTTGTTAGTATTCAAAGTCCATTTGAATTGGTAATATGGTCCCTGGGGATTGCATATAAATGAGAACAATTCTTGTAATTAATGCAGTTCATTCGAGTTGCGACGAAGAACGGTTGGCGACCCACCCACCCACCCACCCACCCACTTTAGCGAGTAAGTCGGGTTCAAAGTTGCCAAATAATCTTTGTTGGCACTTCGCCTGGCTTTGGTTGGTTCCAGGCCAGAGCGATTCCCCATACCTCATTATCATACTCATGAATAACAATACACAGTGAAGAATATTACACTCTGTATTTTGCTAATTAACATGTGTGAAGAATGAATTGAAAGTAGAGGGTAATAGCTTGTTATTGAATTTATTTATGCATGAAAATTGAAATATTTATATAAGGAAACAAGATCAAACAATTTCACTGAAATAAATACCCTTTCAAAAGTTCGAATTATCAAAGGTTATCGAGGGCTAATTTTTCCGAATATAATAATAATAACTTTATTAACGTCTTAATAATCTTCTAGCCGGAACTCGTACCCTACTTACCGGGGAGACAGAGAAAATTGGTTAATCGGGGAGCCGAAAATTGGTTAAACAATTATTGGATGAGGCTGAGTATGACATGAAGAATTATGCAGACCAAGAAGGGTGTTATCTACCGATACTGAAGCTAAGGCTGAGGCGCATAACAAGTTCTGCATAATCACATCACACCTCTTTCTCTCTGCAAAAAAATTCTTCGAAAGAATAATTTTGACGATTCTGAGAGCACAAAATACTTGGTGTATGGCTTAAATTCGTGGAAAGTTCATTTGTTTGTGATTGGCTGGTTTATACCACGTGTCATCATTCAAAGTTCCTTTGTGATTGGCTGGTATATCCCACGTGTCTAACGTCATTAAATGCATATTTGTGATTGGCTGTTTTGTGCTCTACATGTCAATCAATGTTAATGACAAGACATCTTGGGCGTGTAGTCAATAATTCGAGCAAACAAGTCTGTAGCCTTGCTGTAAGTCAAGACCTGTTCTAACAAGCCCATCTATAATCTCTAAAATGAAGCCCATTGTTGTAGTTTTATCTGCTTGCCTTCTTTTGGCCGTGTTTCACCCAGGTATGTGCTTGCTTTGTAGACTCAAATTTTGATTCATGAATTGTCGAGCATTTGAAAACGCATGACCATCACATAGTGTTTGTGTTATACTCAAACGTTTGGAGTGTCAATGTTTCAGTTCCTGGCCTAATTATTACGTACATTTTTATTCTTTATATCATCTTAATTACAGTCGGAATAATCACTCTAATTTGTATTAAAATGTTATATCCCAAATTTGTACTATGTTCTGCGTCTTCTACTTCCAAGTTGCAGAGCAATGCGGGATTTTTTTGTCAGCTGTTCAATTTCATATATGATAATTTGTGTGAGTTTTGTGAGGTACTAAAGGTCGCACCTTTTCAGAACCCAATGATTTTGTCTGATTTCGTCTGATTTCTTGGTAAATGTTTCATTTCGTCATTAAAAACAGGACGGGGCTGTAGCAAATATATAACGAATGTTTTCATAAGCTTGTAAATGTTCAGTGGAGGTGTGCATAGAGCAATTAGCAATTCAGAGACGAATGTGGCTGAGAGAATTAAAAGTTTCCACTAGTAAGAAAGCGTTTATTTCTCGTTTTAACTGAATTGAATATGAATTAGACTGTAATTGGACGAAACCGAAATATCTTTGTCCGATGGTCAACAGGAAATGATAGCACAAACTTTGAGCGCAATGGCGAACATTTAATGATAGCCATTTTTGGTTAAAGGATTTCACCATCAAATTTTGCATTGCAGTAATAGTGAATCTGTGAAGATTTGATGGGATAAGTTACAAAAATGTACGAATTATGCAATCGTTTATCTTGCTGCATACATTGTACTTTTGAATGGACAATCATTTGTACTGGTAGTTTACTGGTGTGTCAACAATTAGGATACTCAGTACTCTTACTTGAGAAATTGTGTGGAGCTTTCTATTCGAGCTAGAATCTTGATCAAGACTACATTCAGTATTCAAGCATCCAAAGACAATAAAGATTTCACGATTGTGAGCTTGAGTTACTATTTTAACTGAGTGTTTTTGAATCCTTTAATTTATGCTCCGCCAAGAGAGTTTTAATTGAAGACTCTCAACATCATATCATCAGAGCCAGTCAGGACCCAATTTTTAATTCCTAGGCGGCACAAATTTTGACACTCGAACTGGCAAATCAGTGACCTCAAATGTCTTAATGAGTGTCTGGGATTCAAAATTCCAAATGTGGACATTGCCATTATACAAGCTAGCCAACATCCATGGTTCTGAGGGGTGGAGGTCGACAGACTTGACACGGTCTGAGAGTGGATATGGAATGACAGTACTGCGTCTTCCAGAGCGCCGGTCCTCCGGCGCATCCGACAAACAAAAGAAATTATTTCCGGAGCAGCAAACTGAATTATTCCGGAGCAACTAACTGAACTAGCAAACAAACAAACAAAAAAAGGTTTGCACGTGGCACGCTGAAGCGTCTATTGTTTTTCAATTCAGCCACCTGTCAAAGGTATTGTTTACAAGGTTAAGTAGAGCTAGACAGAACGTTCCAAATAAGTTCAGTGG
Organism: Telmatactis stephensoni; assembly: GCA_029948255.1. NCBI lineage: Eukaryota > Metazoa > Cnidaria > Anthozoa > Actiniaria > Isophelliidae > Telmatactis > Telmatactis stephensoni. The sequence goes on along the minus strand of JALIZF010000988.1, from coordinate 106,964 downwards.
TTGAAAGATTATCCTTATGTAGGGAATACGTATTCTTTTTGTACAACTAAAACTTTATAGAACAGGAATAAAAATACTGCACAAAGTAAAGGTAATGTTACGCGGGTCGATTTGCAACAACGATTTTCCGCGCAACACTTGGTCAGGTTGATAATATTGCGCTAAAAGTTTTTAAAATTTATATCATATATTTGCAACTTGTTCACTAGCAAAAATTAATAAAGCGAAAAATAGTTGCGTTTTGTATTTTCCACGGCATAAACATTTATACTGACAACATTTGTTGGAAATTCGTTGTTTTACAACACTTGATACTAATCTCGTGATCTGATTGGTTGATTAGAGTGTGTCAATAAGAGGACAGACACACTGCTGACACGTTTATGTTGCCCCGTTTGGAAAGGATTTTTTGACTTTTATCTCAAATAACGGTTGTAAAAAATGAATTGAAGATGGTTTTGAGTTGTCTGTCCTCTTATTGACACACTCTTGACGTCATAAAATGTTCAAAACTCAAGTGCAATCACTGAATTTGTTAATTGCAAATCGACACGTGTAACATTACTTTATCTAGTTCATTAGTATCTGTTCTTAATAGACAATGCAGAAATGCTGAAATTCCACCAGTTAATTTTACACGAGCTACTGATTCAAAGTAATAAACTATCTTTTTTTCAAAGATTCAGAAGAATCCCGATTTCCCAGACCCCTAAGGAAAACGAAAGGAGAAATCGAAGTTGTCATGTAACACCCCTTATGAAACTCGTCTCGCATGGGCGATCAAGACAAGTTTCAGATAAAAGTTTCGGCATGTAACAGCGCCTTAAATTCTTTGTGTTTGAATACCCACTTTCGAATTTATTGCTGTGACCATTCAAGCAGAATGTCGCGGAAAAGTCAACTTGCAGTTTATTGACACATTGTCAGGGTAGTAACGAGGTATATGGGATCAGGGATCAGCATTATTTTTGGGCTCAGGGATCACATCAGCGTTATTTTCTGGGCTCAGGGATCAGATTTTTAGCCTTGGGATCGGGATCACTGCCTTTGGAATCGGGATCACCAACGGTTTTCAGGGATCACTTTTTTAAGACGGGATCAGGAATCAAAATTGCCCTTATTTTGGGGATCCTTGATCTACCTACCCTGTTTGGCAGCACGTACCCGTATAGCGAATATAGGGGATTACCCCTCCGGGGGCTTCATCAGTGATTGTGGATAATATATTCTACAAGACGTTTAAGTAAGAGCGAATACAAGGTCAATCTTAAGGCTCATTAATTTCTTTGTTAGTTTATGTTCAGAGTTCGTCCAATGCATCCGTTCATGATGTTCTTGTGCTTTCGAATTTCGAATGCCTCGATGATTCTGCGCGTGCGCCTGTTGTCAATATCCTTGTGTAAGATTTCCCAGGAGATGTCTTTTATTGATGGCTTGTTATGGTTGACCAGATGTGTGTAAACAGTTTGCTTAGTCATTCAAACATATTCCTTGATGCTCGATCCTATTGTTCTGCTTGTTCTGCGGGATCACTGCCTTTGGAATCGGGATCACCAACGGTTTTCAGGGATCACTTTTTTAAGACGGGATCAGGGATCAAAATTGCCCTTATTTTGGGGATCAAGGATCAGATTTTTAGCCCTGGGATCGGGATCACTGCAAAACTATATACCTCGTTACTACCCTGCATTGTGATGCTAATGTTAGCACCGTTTTCACAATAATCTTCCACAACTAACTGCCTTGATTAATAAGCCAATCATATCCACTGGTTGACATAAGAACTGATGACAACTGAAACTGAACTATGCTAAGAGCAAATTTACGACAATCTTTTGTGCCCAAGAATTTTTGTTTTCAAAACGGCGCCGCATGAACTTTTAAACTTAGGAAATGTTCAAAACAGTAGTTTGTAATACACCACTAGCATCGCAAGAGGTTCGAGTGAACTTGTGAGCAACTAAGTTTTCGGCAGTCTTCAAACCGGTCCTGGTACGATGAAGCATTCAATAATAAAGACAAACAAGACGCTCACTTGAGCGTTTACTCGGGATACACAGAGACTGAGTGATACACGAGAAGACAGTTGAAATACTATATGTGAGACAACGTAATGAGCTGTAAACCTTGGAAGAAGATAGAAGTCGCGGATGATTCTGAGAGGGATAAAAACAAATTAACAATTTAACGCCTCCGCTAAGCTGACACCTCCCATAAGAAGACAGCATCCCTTGGTCCCTTCTCCAAACAAACTTTGCATTTTCACCCTCCATGCAGTAAGCCCCGTTTATATTGTTGTCGTTATAATAAGCGCCCCCTCCCTACCCTTGAAAGAAGTCGAATCATTACTACGATATAACAATGATAAAAACATGGTTAACAGGCCTTAACTAATACTAACAGAAGTTCATTTTAATTTCTATTAGTTGTACCCACCAAGTGTTATGTGTGTACAAACAAAGACGGGAATTGCAAGTCCAATGAAGTCGACTGCCCGACTGGCATGTGTGCAAAGATAGTCGGGAAAAAAGACGATGTTGCGAAAACCTGCACAACCCAATCTGGTTGTGACACCGCTAAGAGGATATGTGGCGATAACTGCAATGTCTACTGCTGTAAGGGAGACTTGTGCAACAGTAGTCTCAGTCTGAAAGCCATCCCAATGTTTGTTACCATGGCAACTCTGGTGGCGTTGGGACGTGACTACCTGATGTAACCATTGATACTAGTGAACAACATGCACAAGCTTGCGACAAACACCAAAATAGTAACAGCTGAAATTCCACCAGTTAACTTTGCACGAACTACTGATTTAAAGTAATAAACTTTTTGTTCAAAAAATCAGAAAAATCCCGATTTCTCAAACTTCTAAGGAAAACGAATATTGGTTCGAGAAATTTGGGAGTTTGAGAAATCGAAGTTGGCATTCAATGACGCTGAACTGCTGAAATATTGTTTTATCAGGGGCACTGCACATTTTATAGAATACATCCTTTTGGTTGTAGTTAGAGGCTTTTAGTAATAAATGACAGATTTGCTGCTTGCTGTGTAATAAAGATAGAAAATACAACTTGTCCAAAAGTGTTTTTATTTGTTTCAAGGCAGAAACGGAACTAGAATAAACACCCTTTCCAAGGTTCGAATTATCAAAGGTTATCGAGGGTTAATTCAGTTTTCCACGGCAGCTGGGAATTGACCAGACTTACTAAGAATCCGCCATTTTGTTCAGTGGTTCCCAATTTTCATGAAGCGTTACCAAAAGGCTTCTGGGTAATATTCCAATTCGCGACGTTAATAGATAGATTGACGAAAAGGTAAACCTAGACTCGGGCCCCCTACGGATAGCCTCAGAGGGGTAGCCCGAGTAATTATGCAGACCAAGGAAGGGTGTTATATACCGATAACGAAGACTGAGGCGGATAACAACATACATACATACATACTTTATTTAATGTGGAAAATACACTTAGCTACTAAGCTAGTTTTCAGGTACTCCACAACAAAAAAATGAAATACTATAATACAGAAATAAATAAATGAATGAAATAAAATAAAAATAAAATATATAAATTTAAAAGTTAAAATATAAAATTCTAAAAATGTTAAAATGATTTAAAACCTAGGAAAAATGCTTATATTACATCAAATTAATAAAATTCTGCTTTCTAATTGCTTTAATAAAATCCTTACTGCCATTCATAGTTCTGATTTGATTTGGCATTGCATTCCAGGTTTTAGGGGCAAAATAACGCCATGACTTAAGGCCATTCTTAGTCGAGTTTACCTTAGGTAAATTTAACATAAAATCTCCTCTTAAATTATACTTAGATTGTCGAGTTGAAATTAAATCTATAATAGCTTGTGGTGCCCTGTTGTGAAGACACTTGTCTATGGTTAACATCATATCTTGAATTCTTCTATTTTCTAGACTAGTGATACCCATCTTAGCTAAAAGATTTTCATATGAAGATTGTTTATCTTTGTATACATAACGAAGAGCTCTTTCATTTACTTTTTCTAGTTTAGTAGTATTTCTTTTACCGCAATGATGCCATACTTGACTACTATAATAAAAATAAGGCAGTATAAAAGCGCGATACAATGTTTTTTTTAGTTTTAAGTGGTAGAATATTTTTTAACCTGTTCAGAGCATTGATTTGTCCGCTAACTTTGCGGCAAATGTCAGAAATATGATAATCAAATTTCAATTTATTGTCTAATGTCACTCCTAATAATTTGATCTTGTCATTTGTTGTAATCTTTTCTTGGCCACACTGTAGGCTGAGTTCTTGTTTGCAGTTACCAAGAACCATGGCTTGATATTTGTCTGGGTTGGCTTTCATCCCGTTTTCTTTAAACCAGGTAGAAGTATTTTCTAGATCTTGGTTGAGTGCTTTCTCAACAGTAGAAGGACTATCATGCGAATGATAGATGTTGGTGTCGTCTGCGTAATTAAGCATTTTACAATCCTTTAGTGCATACCCCAAGTCATTGATAAAAATGTTAAACAACATAGGACCCATGATGGATCCTTGAGGTACTCCTTTAAACACTTCTTTCCAGGCGGATTGTGATCCTTGAAGTTTTACCCTTTGGAATCTGGATGAGATGTAGCTACGTATAAGTGACAGCGATTCGTCTTGCATGCCATAGTACTTTAGTTTGTCCAGAATGAGATCGTGTGATAAGCAATCAAAAGCTTTGCTTAAGTCCATTGCAGCTGCCCCGATGACTTTATGGTTGTCTATTTGTTCTTTCCATTGTTCAGTTAATGATAGCAGTGCTGATGGGCAGTCGTGATGCTTACGGTATGCAAACATGTGATTGTGGAAAATTGTTTCAAAGTACTCCGACATTTGTATGTGTAGAATTTTCTCAAAGACCTTGGAAAATGCTGGAAGGATTGTCACTGGTCTATAATTCACTTTATCTAAAGAAGAGTCTTTCTTGTAGTATGGTAGAATTTCTCCTCTTTTCCAGGTATCTGGGACCTCTGATCTAGCAATGATAACATTGATAAGATCGCTTAACGGTTTAGCAATGAATGCAGATGACATTTTAACGAACTTTGGTGGAATGAAATCATGACCTTTAGCTTTATTTGGTTTTATATTCTCCAACACGGATTTCACCACGTAAGGGTTGGTTTGACAAAAGCTAAAATGACGTATATGATCCACTTCTGGAAAGTTTGGTATATGCGACTGCTCCATAAAAGTTACTGGCTCGTGCACATCTAGATCTTTTGTTACATTGGTGAAATAATCATTTAGTATCTCTGCCACCTGAGCTTGATCTTGAATAATTTTATTGTTGTCCTTTAATATAACATGGTCGGTGGGCACATTTTTCTTTGTATGCATAAAGGGGCGTAAAGAGTTCCAGAAGTCTCTAGGTTTGCCTGATCGAGTTTCACACAGGTGATCAAAGTGACGTACAACTGATTTTCGTCTCATAGTAACAATATGATTTCTTGCAACTCTATACGCTTCCCAGTCTTCCATAGTTCTTGTTTTATTGAATTTCCTTTTAAGAGCGTTTCTCCTACGGATAGCTTTCCTTATTTCAGGAGTAATAAATTTCGATTGCCCTGATGAAGACTTGACTTTCATTGTTTTGAGAGGAGCATGATCATCTAGGACGTTTGTAAACAGCTTTTCCCATGCCCAGCAGATGTCATTAACATCGTCAAAAATGTGAGCAATGTGAAATGGCACTGCATGTAGATCTTGTTCAAATGCTTCTTTTTGAAAGTTCTTAAAGGATCTTCCTTTCGTAAATATTGTTCTCGGCTTTATTGATTTACTGTCCAGCACAGAATAAATTAGCATATGATCGCTTAGCCCCACATCAAAAGTATCTGATTTGCATACAAACGCAGGAATGTTCGTTAACATAACATCCAGACATGACTGTTTAGTGGATGAAATTCTAGTTGGTTTATTTATCAAGCTGTGCAAGTCATAAATGTCACAAATATCCATTAGTTCTCTTCCTTGCTTGCCATTGTCATATGGGTGCATCAAGTCGCAATTCAAATCTCCAATGCAAATAACATTAGGGCACTTAGATATCGCCATGTCTAGAAATGCACTTAGCTCCTTCGTAAATGTTTCATTTTTAACAGACGGAGGTTTATAAACGCTTAATAGAGACAAATGTTGATGTCCAAGTTGGATATTCACAAGTACCGCTTCAACTTCTTTACATTTTAGCTTTATTTCGTAAGACGGAATGGAATCCCGAATGTAAACCAATAATCCTCCTCCTCCTTTTTTGCGGTCCCTGCGATACATATTAAAGCCTTTCACAGCGAATTGTGAAGTCGGAAAAGTTCTATCAATCTTGGTTTCTTGGACGCTGAGTATGTCAAATGCTGCAAACCATTCTTGCATTTCAGCGAATTTTCCAGGGAGGCTATTTACATTCAGATTTCCAATAACAACATGCTTAGCATATTGATTAAGCTCAGTTACAATGTTCGATTCTTCTTTCACATCATTGCATTCTGAACCAGAAACATCCACAGACTCAAAAAATGAGTCACTGAAACAAGGTAAAAAGCAGGTACTGCACAACCATTCTTGTGTAGAATTACCCAAAGCATAAAAAGTATCTTTGGATAGACTCGAACATTTGAAGTGAAACCATGCGTTACATTTATTGCATAATATGGCCTCTTGATTCTTTCTAATGGTCTTCTCACAAGAGCCACATTTCGGCTTTATAGGCCCAGGATTTATTTCTATGTCGTGGTAGAGTGCAATATCCGGAAGATACAGACACTGATAGCCATGTTTCAACCAACGCAATTGTGGAAATCGAATTGTCGGTGTCGTTCGATGTTTTAAAGTACCCGCCAACTTAATGGCGCTAGATACAAACACCACCTCCGAGATGTTTCTGCTCTCCCTTTGCCATGGTTGTATAGAACCACTCCATTTCTCGGAATACAAATTCTGGTTATTGATACTACCATTGTAGCTGTTTCGAAGGACGTTTAGTAAAAGAAGAAATCCAATAAATCGATAAAAACGAGGAGCATAAAATGTCGACATCTAGTCGTACTAAGGCGTGACGTCACACATTCACAAGTTCTGCATAATTATTCACATCATGACCACAGAGACAAGCGCACGCAAGGCTTGTAACCAAGTCAACGCAAATCATATCAGGCCTCTTTCTAACTGCTGCACAAATTCTTAAAAAGAATGATTTTGACGATTCTGAGGGCACAAAATACTTGGTGTATGGCTTAAATTCGTGGAAAGTTCATTTGTTTGTGATTGGCTGGTTTATACCACGTGTCATCATTCAAAGTTCCTTTGTGATTGGCTGGTATATCCCACGTGTCTAACGTCATTAAATGTATATTTGTGATTGGCTGTTTTGTGCTCCACATGTCAATCAATAGTAATCAATGTTACTGACAAGATATCTTGGGTGTGTAGTCAATGTTTCGAGCAAACAAGTCTGTAGCCTTGCTGTAAGTCAAGACCTGTTCTAACAAGCCCATCTAATCTCTAAAATGAAGCCCATTGTTGCAGTTTTATCTGCTTGCCTTCTTTTGGCCGTGTTTCACCCAGGTATGTGATTGCTTTGTAGACTCAAACTTCTATAAAACTTTGACTCATAAATGGTCGAGAATTTGGAAACACATGACCATCACATAGTGTTTATATTACACTCAAACGTTTTGAGTGTCAATGTTTCAGTTCCTGCCCTATTTGTCAAATAGATTTTTATTCTTTATTATCTTACAGTCGGAATAAGAACTGTAATTTAAATACCTTAAAGTGTTATGCTCCAAATTTGTACTATGTCAGTCTGGGTCTTCTACTTCCAACTAAGTTGCACAGCAATGCGGAAGGTTTTTTGTTTGTTTGTTTGTTTGTTTGTTTGTTTGTTTGTTTGTTTGTTTAATTGTTTGTTTGTTTGTTTGTTTGTTTGTTTCAGCTGTTCAATTTAATGTATGATAGTTTGAATTGTGTGAGTTCGTCTTGTGCGGTTTTCCTTGATGCATGATTGAGCTACTAAAGCTAACACTGTTTCAGAACCAAATGATTTCATCTGATTTCTTGGTAAATGTTTCATTTCATTGTTAAAATGAAACTGTAGCAAATAATGGTTGTTTTCATAAGCTTGTAAATGAGGCAGAACTTGTTTGGAATGTGGCTTAGAGAATTAAAAGTTTCCAATAATAAAAAAGCGTGTATTTCTTGCATGTTCCTCGAAATATAATTTTGAACTGCTCACTGCGTGAATTGGGCTATAATTATATAATAATCAAATATTTGTATAGCGCATTTATATTTATCTATCTATATATATATGTTGGCGATGAAATCCAAAAATATAAATAAACAAATTGTGGTTTTTGTCGGTCAAAATAATCTGGAAGAATTGAAGAACAAGTGGTGAATATATTACCTAAATGTACGAAGTACGAAGAAAAAGTCGCGGAGTGGCTACACGAGAGAGACAGTCCGCGACTTTGTCGCGAAAAATTCAACTCTTTGAATTTCTCGCGACTTTTTTTTGGCGATTTTTTAAGCTGTCGCGTCGCTGTCGCGTCGCTTGTACAAGGGTGGCTACACGCGCGATTTTCACCTTTCGCCGATCATTTCAGAAAATCGCGTCGCCTGTGCAAGCAAAAAATCGTTCGTGTAGCCGCGGCTTTAGTATCATGGTCTCTTGCTATCGTTAATTGTTCGCCATTGTGCTCAAGGTTTGTGCTATCATTTCCTGTTGACCATCGAACAAAGTTCTTTGGTTTGGTCCATTTGATTATATAATCAAATGCGAAAGTTGGACAAAAGTAAGTTTGCAAGTGAGACGACTTTCATTTACTACTATACAGCTTCATTCTCATTCGCTGGCTATTTTTGTGTACTTGCTCTTGAATGGCTTGCCGTACGCTTTGAAAAAATGGAAAAAATTTGCTTTATTTATTTTTTCATGTCCGCTATGGGATTCAAGGAAAATTCATTTCCCAACTCGGAAATTCCAACGTTGAATTTCGAATTCACTCGAAACTAATGAATCGAAAGCTCAGACTGCATTCAGTATCTAAAGTTGAAACTTTGTCCTCTCTGAATTTTCGAAACTTTCTCGAAAGTGAAAAAGTCAATACAGTAAGGACTTCACAGTGTGGACATAATTTACTTTTCTAACAGTGTTTCTAAAACCTCCTTTATGCTCGACGTCCAGGTAACATGAGTGATGGAACAATCTGGCCTTACATCACTGAAGGATTCCAAATTGCATAAACATACCAAAAAATAATAAACAACTGAGGACAAGTCAATACTGATATAACAGTGCGTACAATCGTTGCTAGTCTGACATCTAGATGTTTCGTCTCTGCGAAGAGACTCGTTTGTTTTTGAATACCCACTTTCGAACTGCTGTGACCGGCCGTTCAAGCAGAATATCGCGGAAAAGTCAACTTGCAGTTTATTGACACATTGTAATGCTAATACTAGTACCGTGTTCACAATAATCTTCCACAACTTATTGCTTTGATTAATAAGCCAATCATATCCACTGGTTGACTTAAGGAGACTCCCTACAATTTCTCTTGTGCTCGACCGGTCAAATTGAAACGACTCTAGTTCTTATATAAAAGCACCCACAGCTATGAACTTTCGTCAACTTATACTGCACAAAGACTGAAGTTTTTAATGGTATATGTTTTGCTTACATCGGGATTACCATAGCGACGAAACGATGACGTCACCGTTTTAGATCCCGAGCAATTTTATGCGTTTTCCGATCTAAACTTTTAAAACGACACATAAGGCGTTAATATTTAGGACTTTGCCTAGCAGCATACGAATTTTGGAGAGATTCGTGTAAACGAATTTTTAATTATTTGAGGCACAACATTTTAACACCCAAAATCACAATTTCTTGTCAGTTTCGATTCAATAATTTTAAAAGCAAAGCAGCATGACAACTCTTGGACTGTCCAAATGTTGTTCATATATCAGACTACCTCTCATAAAAGGGAGAAAACAGTTGACCAAACTAGATTTTTCTTTAGGAGCACTAAACGTTTTTGTATGAATTTGGATAAATTCATGATCAGCCCAACTTCATGTCTAAGTGGGCGTACGATGGCGGAGATCCAAAGCACTTTCTGACGTGCCACTTCGTTGAGAAGTAATCTGGTATATGAACAACACGTATGCTACTAGGCAAAGACCTAAATATCAACGCCTTGTGTGTCGTTTTAAAGTTTTGGTCGAAAAACGCGTAAAATTGTTTGGGATCTAAAACTGTGACGTCATCATTTCGTCGCTATGGTAACCTCGATGTAAACAAAACACACACCATTAAAAACTTCAGTCTTTATGTAGTTCAGTAGTAAGTGGACGAAAGTTCATAACTGTGGGTGCTTTCATATAAGAACTACAGTCATTTCAAGTTGACCGGTCAGGCACAAGAGAAATTGTAGGAACAACTGAAAATTACGCTAAGAGCAAATTTACGACAATTTTTTGTGCCTGATAAGAACTTTTGTTTTCAAAACTCGGCGCCGCATGTATTTTAAAACTTAGGAAATGTTCAAAACAGTAGTTTGTAATACACCACTAGCACCGCTAACGGTCCAAGTGAAGTTGTGAGCAACTAAGTTTTCGGCAGTCTTCAAACCGGTCCTGGTACGATGAAGCATTCAATAAAGACAATAAACAAGACGCTCACTTGAGCGTTTACTCGGGATACACAGAGACTGAATGATACACGAGAAGACAGTTGAAATACTGTGTGTGAAACAACATAACGAGCATGCAGTAAACCTTGGAAGATAGAAGTCGCAAATGATGATTATGAGATGGATAAAATTTTTGATAAAAACATGGCTAACGCACCTTAACTAATACTAACAAAACTAGAGTTAATTTTAATTTCTATCAGTTGTATCCATCAAGTGTTATGTGTGTACAAACGAAGACGGGAATTGCCAGTCCAATGAAGTCGACTGCCCGACTGGCATGTGTGCGAAGATAGTCGGGAAAAAAGACGGTGTAGCGAAAAGCTGCACAAACCCACTTGGTTGTGACGCTGAAAAGAATGCATGCGGCGATAACTGCAATGTCTACTGCTGTAATGGAAACTTGTGCAACAGTAGTCTCAGTCTGAAAGCCATCCCAATGTTTGTTACCATGGCAACTCTGGTGGCGTTGGGACGTGACTACCTGATGTAACCATGGATACTAGTGAACAACACAAGCATGCGACGAACATCAAAATAGTAACAGCTAGTTAATTTTGCACGAACTAGTCGATTAAAGTAATAAACTTTTTTTTCGAAAAATCAGAAGAATCCCGATTTCTCAAACTTCTAAGGAAAACGAAAATTGGTTCGAGAAATCTGGGAATTTTTACGAGTCAGGCTGTAAGTGACAAGTAAAAATTCACAGCTGTATTCCCTGGTTAATTGACCAATAACGTATCTATTATACAATCCGGCAAAAATCACTTACCTACAAATGATGTCGTTTTTATGGCCACTTTTGACTTTGATTAGCGCGCGGCTTTGCACCGGGAAGCCATTCAAATGTTACTAACCTAATACGGTCTCATATTTTTTGCGTTCTTGTGCATATTACTTGCGTTCTTTTGAGAATTGTATAATAAGAAGAATTATGTAGACCAAGGAGGATGTTATCTTCCGATACCGAAGACTGAGGCGGATAACAAGTTCTGCATAATTAGTCATATCATGACCACAGAGACAAGCGCACCGCGCACGGCTTGTAACCACTATGAGTCAACGCAAATTATATGAAAAACTCTTTCTAACTGCACAAGTTCTTTGAAAGAATGATTTTGACGGTTCTGAGGGCACAAAATACTTAAATTCGTGGAAAGTTCATTTGTTTGTGATTGGCTGGTTTATACCACGTGTTATCATTCAAAGTTCCTTTGTGATTGGCTGGTATATCCCACGTGTCTAAATGCATTTTGTGATTGGCTGTTTTGTGCCCCACATGTCAATCAATGTTACTGACAAGATATCTTGGGTGTGTAGTCGATATTTCGAGCAAACAGGCAAGTCTGTAGCCTTGCTGTAAGTCAAGACCTGTTCTAACAAGCCCATCTAATCTCTAAAATGAAGCCCATTGTTGTAGTTTTATCTGCTTGCCTTCTTTTGGCCATATTTCACCCAGGTATGGTGTTTGCTTTGTAGGCTCAAACTTCTATAAAAGTTTGACTCATGAATTGTCGAGAATTTGGAAACACATGACCATCACATAGTGTTTATATTACACTCAAACGTTGTTACGTACATACATTTTTATTACAATTGGCCTAATTTTTACGTATATTTTTATTCTTTATATCATCTTAATTACAGTCGGAATAATCACTCTTATTTGTATATCTTAAAATGTTATACCCCAAATTTGTACTACGTTCTGAGTCTTCTACTTCCAAGTTGCACAGCAATGCGGAAGTCTTTTTTTGTTTCAGCTGTTCAATTTAATGTATGATAGTTTGTGTGAGTTAGTCTTGTGAGCTACTCAAGCTCGCACCTTTTCAGAACCAAATGATTTTGTCTGATTTCTTGGTAACTGCTTCATTTCGTCATAAAAAAACAGGCCGGGGCTGTAGCAAATAACGGTTGTTTTCATAAGCTTGTAAATGTTTTGGAGGTGTGCATGGAGCCATTAGCAATTCAGAGAGGAATGCTGTGGCTGAGACAATTAAATGTTTCCACTAGTAAGAAAGCATTTATTTCTCGTATGTTCTTTGAAGTATAATTTTTAACTCGGCCCACTGCGTGAATTAGGCTGAAACCGAAAGAACTTTATCCGATGGTCAACAGGAAATTGTAGCACAAACCCATTGAGCACAATGGCGAACAATTAACGATAGCTATAGCCATTTTTGGTTAAAGGATTTCACCATCAAATTTTGCATTTCAGTAATAGTGAATCTGTGAAGATTTGATGGGATAAGTTACAAAAATGTACGAATTATGCAATCGCTCATCTTGCTTCATACATTGTATTTTTGAATGGTTTCAAGGAATGTACGACATTCTGCAGTTTCATTTTTATTCTACATACATGTTTCGGTAGTCTCAGCTACCTTTCTCAGTGTGAGTGAACATGGCATGATCGGTTCAATATATACACAACATATTGAACACAATATATTGAACCGATCATGCCATGTTCACTCTAGGTAGACCAATATTGAGTATTTATAACTTAGAGTCTAACTTAAGATTGATAGAGTTACCGTGTTTCTTTCTTTCTTTCTACCTACCTACCTACCTACCTACCTACCTACCTACCTACCTACCTACCTACCTACCTACCTACCTACCTACCTACCTACCTACCTACCTACCTACCTACCTACCTACCTACTGTATGCTTACAGTCGCAGTAAGCCCTCCTTTCTACTGCGTTCGTTATAATGAGCGCCCGGCCACAATACTTGAAAAGTAGTCGAATCCTTAATTGCGATATAATGATGATAGCAGTATGGTTAACGCGCCTTAACTAATACTAACAAATAGTTCATTTTAACTTCTACCAGTTGTACCCAGCAAGTGTTATGTGTGTACAAACAAAGACGGGAATTGCAAGTCCAATGAAGTCGACTGCCCGACTGGCATGTGTGCAAAGATAGTCGGGAAAAAAGGCCATGCGGTAGGGAAAACCTGCACAAACCAACTTGGTTGTGACGCTGCTAAGAGGGTATGCGGCGATAGCTGCGATGTCTACTGCTGTAAGGGAGACTTGTGCAACAGTAGTCTCAGTCTGAAAGCCATCCCAATGTTTGTCACCATGGCAACTCTGGTGGCGATGGGACGTGACTACCTGATGTAACCATGGATACTAGTGAACAACACAAGCATGCGACGAACACCAAAATAGTAACAGCTGAAATTCCACCAGTTCATTTTGCACGAACTACTGATTTAAAGTAATAAACATTTTTTTTTTCAAAAAATCAGAAGAATCCCGATTTCTCAAACTTCTAAGGAAAACGAAAATTGGTTCGAGAAATTTGGGAGTTTGAGAAATCGAAATTGGCATTCAATGACGCTGAACTGCTGTTTTATCAGGGGCAATTATTCACATTTTCATAGAATACATCCTTTTGATTGTAGTTAGAGACCTTTGGTAACAGATGACAGATTTAATTTGCTGCTCTGCTGTGTAATAAAAATAGAAAATACAACTTGCCCAGAAGTGTTTGTATTTGTTTCAAGGCAGAAACGGAACTAGAATAAACACCCTTTCCAAGCTTCGAATTATCGAAGGTTATCGAGGGTTAATTCAGTTTCCCACGGGAGCTGAGAATTGACTAGTCTAAAACAATGCTCGATACCGAGGCTTAAATCAAAATACTAAAGAAATGCTTGCCATGGCTGGCTTGTTTCTTTTATTCGTGTTCGCCTCGGAATCAAGTTCTTTTTAAGACTGGTCACAAGCGCCATTTTCTAGAACAAAGCATGATGGGAAACCCAGTCCTTGAACTTTTTCATTCCCGCTGAAAAAACACAGAAATCTATCTTTGTCATTTTTTACAGAAAATGCTTTGCACCGGGAAGCCATTCAAATGTTATTAACCTTATAATATAGAGGGCAAAATTACTTGATTCTGATTGGATAATCAAGGAGGGCTTTTTTCCTTAATTCGGGGCCGTATTACTCGCACGCGATTGGTCGCTGGTTGCCTAACAACATTCATACCATGAATGAAAATTAAAAACGCTCACAAGTTTACTTGAAACGCTGCTGGTTTTGGACTACAAAATCACTTCTTGGAAGTAGTTTCTGTAAATTTCAAAAGCTTTTATTTTCATACAAGACTTCAAAACAATTCTTCACTGTAAATGAGCAGACTTTCAAGGTATTTGAGATAGTTTTATGACTAGCGATGTTTTGAAGTTTTGTTGTGTCGAAGACTAGCTGTCGCTCACAGCTTCACGGAAAATACTGCTAGTTTTGGACTGCAAAAATTATTTTTTGGAGTGTTTTAGGAAGCTTCATAAGTTTTTATGTTCACATCGCCAGAAATGATAACCGTGGCGCCTGCCGTGAACGGTCAGCAGTTATACCCTAAAACTCAGAAATTCCAAAATGACGGATAGAACAACCAGAAGTTCGAAGCTAGCTTTTTCTTATTCTTCTTTGCATAATCTAAGCAATATTTATCATGATAAAAAATATAGGAAAGGCATCCCTCTGATGAAAATATTATGATTGACTTGACTTGTTATGGTTGACTTGACTTGAAAATTTTCATAAATATTCAATACGTCTGACATATTCAAATAAGTTCCCGGGAACTCATATTTCGCGCCAAGGATGTGTCCGCTGTCCTAACTACTTAGAAGCTCAAGGAATTTACTTCAATTTGATGTATCGATCGCGAGTTTTCGCCCAATATTACTCAAACTGTTGCCCCAGAAGTTATTGGAATATGGAGTGTGGTATCGCAGGTTGCCAACAACACGTCGAAGAAGTGCTTTTTGAATTGAAAAAATGCTATTTCAATTTACTCCTCAATGAAGTAGAGAGACTTCGAATGTACAGTTGGTCAACCAAAATTCATCACTAGAGGTTCAACTTTTTTACTAGTACCTTTATTATGGTATTATAAGCCCTTAATGTTAGTTGCTACCTGGAGGATTCCAGTTTCATGGTACTTGTTCTTATGGAGTATTGGACGAGACTTTGCATCGAAAGATGCTATGCGAATTTTACATTTTGGTTAGGGATTTTTCTATTTTACCTTAGATTACATGTTTAATTTCAACATGTGAGGTTCAACTTTTTGGCATAGTATATTCGAAATGTATAAATCGAGCTTGAGTAAAAGTTTCGCATACATTTTCTTGTACGATTTGAGTGATAGCGAGCAAGTTGAAAGGGACTGGTGCGAGCAACACGGAGCTGATTTCTGGCGATGCATATAAGATTTCAAAACAATCATTTATATGAAATGAGCTGATTTTCAAAGTTACTAAGCTAATGTTAGGCATAAAATTTTGATTTTTTAATTTTTGCTATGCATTTTGACACTTGGTCGGTGGTTTATTCTGACTCATAGAGAACGAAAACTTATTCCAGCTGAGAATTTGCAAAAAATATATACAAGAAGATTGTAAGCAGTTCAGTTATATAAACAGAAATAAAGTATGTTTTGAAAATGTTATGTATTTTTTATTGTTTTCTTGGGCTTGAATTTGTTGGGCTTTGTATGTTGTCGCTCTACCTTGATTCGTTTGTTTTCATGATTAGAAATCATAAAAATGTCACAAAGAAAAATTTTAATTGCCCCTATATTATAAACAAGTAATCGAATGGTTCCTCGTAAAATTAAGGATTAATTCACTCGTGTTGTCAAAGTTTTCAAATTGCCCTCGTCGCTTCGCGACTCAGGCAATTACGGAACACTTTGAAAACACTCGTGAATTAATCCTTAATTTTATTCGGCCCCATTCGATTACATATACTAATACGGTCTCATATTTTTCGCGTTCTTGTGCATATTACTTGCGTTCTTTTCAGAATTGTATAATAAGAAGAATTATGTAGACCAAGGAGGATGTTATCTTCCGATACCGAAGACTGAGGCGGATAACAAGTTCTGCATAATTATTCATATCATGACCACAGAGACAAGCGCACCGCGCACGGCTTGTAACCACTATGAGTCAACGCAAATCATATCAACACCTCTTTCTAACTGCACAAATTCTTTGAAAGAATGATTTTGATGATTCTGAGGGCACAAAATACTTAAATTCGTGGAAAGTTCATTTGTTTGTGATTGGCTAGTTTATACCACGTGTCATCATTCAAAGTTCGTTTGTGATTGGCTTGTATATCCCACGTGTCTTAAAGCCTGGTTTCCATTTGATCGAAAACGATCGTAAACGATCGAGAACGATCGCAAGATCATGTAGCTCACTGGAGCGTACGATCGAAAAACGACCGTTTCCATATGATCGAAAAAGTCATGCAAGGCAAATCTGCGGGTTTTTGTTCAGCGGAGTCACGCAATATAAATTAATAATTATACTTATGAATTAATCTTACAAACATTTCTATGAAATAACTGCAACTTTGATATCATTTTTTTTTTCGGCTTGCGTCTGCAGAATACCGAAAACTTCAGCAACTTTTTTCCAGGCGTTCAGTTTTTTGTGTTTGTCCTTGAAGTCTTTCGGATCGTTCTCCATCTTGGCCTAGTTCAAATGCCAGCTGATAGTTTGTAAACAAGCAATCCGTTACTATGGCATTACAGTTTCGGAAGCATTGGATCTTGGGAAAAATAATGTATTATGGTATACATTTCGATCGTGCGATCGAAAAAAGTGTTTCCATATGATCGCAGACGATCGAAACGGATCGAGACGGATCGCAAAATTAGAACCTGGTTCTAATTTTTCGATCGCTTACGATCGTGATCGCAAACGATCGAAAACGATCGTACGATCGAAAAACTTAGGTTTCCATATGATCGCGGACGATCGAAAACATTTTTCTCGATCGTTCTCGATCGTTTACGATCGTTTTCGATCATATGGAAACCAGGCTTAAGTCATTAAATGCATATTTGTGATTGGCTATTTTGTGCCCCACATGTCAATCAATGTTACTGACAAGATATGTTGGGTGTGTAGTCAATATTTCGAGCAAACAAGTCTGTAGCCTTGCTGTAAGTCAAGACCTGTTCTAACAAGCCCATCTAATCTCTAAAATGAAGCCCATTGTTGCAGTTTTATCTGCTTGCCTTCTTTTGGCCATATTTCACCCAGGTATGGTGTTTGCTTTGTAGGCTCAAACTTCTATAAAAGTTTGACTCATGAATCGTCGAAAATTTGGAAACACATGACCATCACATAGTGTTAATATTACACTCAAACGTTTCAAGAGTCAATGTTTCAGTTTATGGCCTATTTGTTAAATAGATTTTTATTCTTTATCATCTTAATTACAGTCGGAATCAGTAATCACTCGAATTTAAATACCTTAAAATGTTATGCTCCAAATTTGTACTATGTTCTGGGTCTCCAAGTTGCACAGCAATGCGGATGGTTTTGTTTCAGCTGTTCAATTTAATGTACGATAGTTTTGTGTGAGTTCGTCTTGTGGGGTTTTCCTTGATGCATGATTGAGCTACTAAAGTTCACACCTTTTCAGAACCAAATGATTTCATATGATTTCTTGGTAAATGTTTCATTTCGTCGCTAAAAACAGGGGCTGTAGCAATAACGGTCCGGTTGTTTTCATAAAGGCTAGCTTGTAAATGAGGTAGAACTTGTTTTGTAGGCGTGCATGGAGCATTAGCAATTCAAACAGGAATGTGGCTTAGAGAATTAAAAGTTTATTTTAAAAAGTTTAAATCTATATATATACAAATTCACAATCACTGAAATGCAAAATTTGATGCTGAAATCCTTTAACCGAAAATGGCTATCGTTAATTGTTCGGCATTGTGCTCAAGGTTTGTGCTATCATTTCCTGTTGACCATCGAACAAAGTTTTTTTGGTTTCGTAAAATGCGAGAGTTGGACGAAAGTAAGTTTGCAAGTGAGACGATTAATTTTCATTCACGACTACAGCTTCATTCTCATTCGCTGGCTATTTTTGTGTACTTGCTCTTGAATGGTTTGCCGTACGCTTTGAAAAAAATGGTTTATTTATTTTTTCATGTCCGCTATGGGATTCAAGGAAAATTCATTTCCCAACTCGGAAATTCCACGTTGAATTTCGAATTCACTCGAAACTAATGAATCGAAAGCTCAGACTGCATTCAGTATCTAAAGTTGAAACTTTGTCCTCTCTGTATTTTCGAAACTTTCTCGAAAGTGAAAAAGTCAATACAGTAAGGACTTCACAGTGTGGACATAATTTACTTTTCTAACAGTGTTTCTAAAACCTCCTTTATGCTCGACGTCCAGGTAACATGAGTGATGGAACAATCTGGCCTTACATCACTGAAGGATTCCAAAGTGCATAAACATACCAAAAAATAATAAACAACTGAGGACAAGTCAATACTGATATAACAGTGCGTACAAACGTTGCTAGTCTGACATCTAGATGTTTCGTCTGTGCGAAGAGACTCGTCAAAGACCTTTCCTTAGTGATTCATGGCCAGACATCGTTCACTTGCTGGCGGGACTTCGAGCGCGATGCTCCACGAGTTGACATATCTATTAGTCATGCTTTTTTAAAGTTTTTTGTTAGTGAATAACGCTCTTCTGAGCAGATTACAAGCTTAATTCTTATTATCTTATTTCTTATTTTCCAACTTAATTTGCGATTAAGTTTGAAAGTCGATAAACTAAAGGTGCTGTTACTACCCGATGAAACCTTCTCTGAAACTTGCCTCAATCGCCGTTGCGAGACAAGTTTCACAACGCAATGCATCATGTAACATGGTCATGAAACTGAAACTTTCCCTGGCCGGTTTCACGGGACGGTTTCACGAAAAGTGCTTTCTAGCTACTCCTGAAACAGAAACTTGTGTCGCGAACAAGTTTCAGGACAAAATTTCAGGATGTATAACATGCCTTATGAAACTCGTCTCGCATCGGCGATCAAGACAAGTTTCAGATAAAAGTTTTAGCGTGTAACAGCGCCTTAACTCCTTTGTTTTTGAATACCCACTAGTTTCGAATTGCTGTGACCGCCGGGCCATTCAAGCAGAATATCGCGGAAAAGTCAGTTTATTGACACATTGTAATGCTAATACTAGTACCGTGTTCACAATAATCTTCCACAACTTATTGCTTTGATTAATAAGCCAATCATATCCACTGGTTGACTTAAGGAGACTCCCTACAATTTTTCTAGCTATCTTGTGCTCGACCGGTCAAATTGAAACGACTCTAGTTCTTATATAAAAGCACCCACAGCTATGAACTTTCGTCAACTTATACTGCACAAAGACTGAAGTTTTTAATGGTATATGTTTTGCTTACATCGGGATTACCATAGCGACGAAACGATGACGTCACCGTTTTAGATCCCAAGCAATTTTATGCGTTTTCCGACCTAAACTTTTAAAACGACACACTAGCATAAGGCGTTAATATTTAGGACTTTGCCTAGCAGCATACGAATTTTGGAGAGATATATTCGTGTAAACGAATTTTTAATTATTTGAGGCGCAACATTTTAACACCCAAAATCACAATTTCTTGTCAGTTTCGATTCAATAATTTTAAAAGCAAAGCAGCATGACAACTCTTGGACTGTCCAAATGTTGCTCATATATCAGACTACCTCTCATAAAAGGGAGAAAACAGTTGACCAAACTAGATTTTTCTTTAGGAGCACTAAACGTTTTTGTATGAATTTGGATAAATTCATGATCAGCCCAACTTCATGTCTAAGTGGGCGTACGATGGCGGAGATCCAAAGCACTTTCTGACGTGCCACTTCGTTGAGAAGTAATCTGGTATATGAACAACACGTATGCTACTAGGCAAAGACCTAAATATCAACGCCTTGCGTGTCGTTTTAAAGTTTTGGTCGAAAAACGCGTAAAATTGTTTGGGATCTAAAACTGTGACATCATCATTTCGTCGCTATGGTAACCTCGATGTAAACAAAACACACACCATTAAAAACGTCAGTCTTTATGTAGTTCAGTAGTAAGTGGACGAAAGTTCATAACTGTGGGTGCTTTCATATAAGAACTACAGTCATTTCAAGTTGACCGGTCAGGCACAACAGAAATTGTAGGAAGTCTCCTTAAGAACTGATAACAACTGAAAAATGTGCAAATTTACGACAACTTTTTGTGCCTGATAAGAACTTTTGTTTTCAAAACTCGGCGCCGCATGTACTTTAAAACTTAGGAAATGTTCAAAACAGTAGTTTGTATACACCACTAGCACCGCTAACGGTTCAAGTGAAGTTGTGAGCAACTAAGTTTTCGGCAGTCTTCAAACCGGTCCTGGTACGATGAAGCATTCAATAAAGACAATTAACAAGACGCTCACTTGAGCGTTTACTCGGGATACACATAGACTGAGTGATACACGAGAAGACAGTTGAAATACTATGTGTGAAACAACATAACGAGCATGCAGTAAACCTTGGAAGATAGAAGTCGCAAATGATGATTCTGAGATGGATAAAATTTTTGATAAAAACATGGCTAACGCACCTTAACTAATACTAACAAAAGTTAATTTTAATTTCTACCAGTTGTATCCATCAAGTGTTATGTGTGTACAAACGAAGACGGGAATTGCCAGTCCAATGACGTCGACTGCCCGACTGGCATGTGTGCGAAGATAGTCGGGAAAAAAGGCGGTGTAGCGAAAAGCTGCACAAACCCACTTGGTTGTGACGCTGAAAAGAATGCATGCGGCGATAACTGCAATGTCTACTGCTGTAATGGAAACTTGTGCAACAGTAGTCTCAGTCTGAAAGCCATCCCAATGTTTGTTACCATGGCAACTCTGGTAACGTTGGGACGTGACTACCTGATGTAACCATGGATACTAGTGAACAACACAAGCATACGACGAACATCAAAATAGTAACAGCTAGTTAATTTTGCACGAACTAGTCGATTAAAGTAATAAACCTTTTTTTTCGAAAAATCAGAAGAATCCCGATTTCTCAAACTTCTAAGGAAAACGAAAATTGGTTCGAGAAATCTGGGAGTTTGAGAAATCGAAGTTGGCATTAAATGACGCTGAACTGCTACAATATTGTTTTATCAGGGGCAATTATTTATGCACATTTTCATAGAATACATCCTTTTGATTGTAGTTAGAGACCTTTAGTAATAAATGACAGATTTGCTGCTTGCTGTGTAATAAAGATAGAAAATACAACTTGTCCAAAAGTGTTTGTATTTGCTTCAAGGCAGAAACGGAACTAGAATAAACACCGGCTTTCCAAGGTTTGAATTATCAAAGGTTATCGAGGGTTAATTCAGTTTTCCCACGGGAGCTGAGAATTGACCAGTCTAAAACAATGCTCGATACCGAGGCTAAAATCAAGATACTAACTGGAAATGCTTGTCATGGCTGGCTGGTTTCAGCTGGTTTCTTTTATACGTGTTCGCCTCGGAATCAAGTTCTTTTTAAGACTGGTCAATAGGCAATGTGCGCGAGCGCCATTTTCTAGAACAGAGCATGATGGGAAACCCAGTCCTTGAACTTTTTGATTCCCGCTGAAATTAGCACCGAAATCTATCTTCGTCATTTCTTTACAGAAAATGCAAGTAATTTAGCATACGAAAATTAAAATGCTACCAAATGCTTGTAGCTAGGTCGCTAGAAATCTGTTTTAGATTTTTTGCTGGACTCCAACTCCGCAGAGTGCTTTGCAAGCTCTTTTTGCGCACATTGCCTATTGGTTGGAGTTTTCGGGAGTTTCATATAATGGAGGGTTCGAGAAATCGATTGTTAGAGTGAAGCAAATCCAAGAGAAACAATATTGAACAATTATTGAATATAATATATATAGGTTATTGGTCGACTAACCAGCTAATACAGCTGTGTATTTTTACGAGTCAGGCTGTAAGTGACAAGTAAAAATTCACAGCTGTATTCCCTGGTTAATTGACCAATAACGTATCTATTATACAATCCGGCAAAAATCACTTACCTACAAATGATGTCGTTTTTATGGCCACTTTTGACTTTGATTAGCGCGCGGCTTTGCACCGGGAAGCCATTCAAATGTTACTAACCTAATACGGTCTCATATTTTTTGCGTTCTTGTGCATATTACTTGCGTTCTTTTGAGAATTGTATAATAAGAAGAATTATGTAGACCAAGGAGGATGTTATCTTCCGATACCGAAGACTGAGGCGGATAACAAGTTCTGCATAATTAGTCATATCATGACCACAGAGACAAGCGCACCGCGCACGGCTTGTAACCACTATGAGTCAACGCAAATTATATGAAAAACTCTTTCTAACTGCACAAGTTCTTTGAAAGAATGATTTTGACGGTTCTGAGGGCACAAAATACTTAAATTCGTGGAAAGTTCATTTGTTTGTGATTGGCTGGTTTATACCACGTGTTATCATTCAAAGTTCCTTTGTGATTGGCTGGTATATCCCACGTGTCTAAATGCATTTTGTGATTGGCTGTTTTGTGCCCCACATGTCAATCAATGTTACTGACAAGATATCTTGGGTGTGTAGTCGATATTTCGAGCAAACAGGCAAGTCTGTAGCCTTGCTGTAAGTCAAGACCTGTTCTAACAAGCCCATCTAATCTCTAAAATGAAGCCCATTGTTGTAGTTTTATCTGCTTGCCTTCTTTTGGCCATATTTCACCCAGGTATGGTGTTTGCTTTGTAGGCTCAAACTTCTATAAAAGTTTGACTCATGAATTGTCGAGAATTTGGAAACACATGACCATCACATAGTGTTTATATTACACTCAAACGTTGTTACGTACATACATTTTTATTACAATTGGCCTAATTTTTACGTACATTTTTATTCTTTATATCATCTTAATTACAGTCGGAATAATCACTCTTATTTGTATATCTTAAAATGTTATACCCCAAATTTGTACTACGTTCTGAGTCTTCTACTTCCAAGTTGCACAGCAATGCGGAAGTCTTTTTTTGTTTCAGCTGTTCAATTTAATGTATGATAGTTTGTGTGAGTTAGTCTTGTGAGCTACTCAAGCTCGCACCTTTTCAGAACCAAATGATTTTGTCTGATTTCTTGGTAAATGTTTCATTTCGTCATAAAAAACAGGCCGGGGCTGTAGCAAATAACGGTTGTTTTCATAAGCTTGTAAATGTTTTGGAGGTGTGCATGGAGCCATTAGCAATTCAGAGAGGAATGCTGTGGCTGAGACAATTAAATGTTTCCACTAGTAAGAAAGCATTTATTTCTCGTATGTTCTTTGAAGTATAATTTTTAACTCGGCCCACTGCGTGAATTAGGCTGAAACCGAAAGAACTTTATCCGATGGTCAACAGGAAATTGTAGCACAAACCCATTGAGCACAATGGCGAACAATTAACGATAGCTATAGCCATTTTTGGTTAAAGGATTTCACCATCAAATTTTGCATTTCAGTAATAGTGAATCTGTGAAGATTTGATGGGATAAGTTACAAAAATGTACGAATTATGCAATCGCTCATCTTGCTTCATACATTGTATTTTTGAATGGTTTCAAGGAATGTACGACATTCTGCAGTTTCATTTTTATTCTACATACATGTTTCGGTAGTCTCAGCTACCTTTCTCAGTGTGAGTGAACATGGCATGATCGGTTCAATATATACACAACATATTGAACACAATATATTGAACCGATCATGCCATGTTCACTCTAGGTAGACCAATATTGAGTATTTATAACTTAGAGTCTAACTTAAGATTGATAGAGTTACCGTGTTTCTTTCTTTCTTTCTACCTACCTACCTACCTACCTACCTACCTACCTACCTACCTACCTACCTACCTACCTACCTACCTACCTACCTACCTACCTACCTACCTACCTACCTACCTACCTACCTACCTACCTACTGTATGCTTACAGTCGCAGTAAGCCCTCCTTTCTACTGCGTTCGTTATAATGAGCGCCCGGCCACAATACTTGAAAAGTAGTCGAATCCTTAATTGCGATATAATGATGATAGCAGTATGGTTAACGCGCCTTAACTAATACTAACAAATAGTTCATTTTAACTTCTACCAGTTGTACCCAGCAAGTGTTATGTGTGTACAAACAAAGACGGGAATTGCAAGTCCAATGAAGTCGACTGCCCGACTGGCATGTGTGCAAAGATAGTCGGGAAAAAAGGCCATGCGGTAGGGAAAACCTGCACAAACCAACTTGGTTGTGACGCTGCTAAGAGGGTATGCGGCGATAGCTGCGATGTCTACTGCTGTAAGGGAGACTTGTGCAACAGTAGTCTCAGTCTGAAAGCCATCCCAATGTTTGTCACCATGGCAACTCTGGTGGCGATGGGACGTGACTACCTGATGTAACCATGGATACTAGTGAACAACACAAGCATGCGACGAACACCAAAATAGTAACAGCTGAAATTCCACCAGTTCATTTTGCACGAACTACTGATTTAAAGTAATAAACATTTTTTTTTTCAAAAAATCAGAAGAATCCCGATTTCTCAAACTTCTAAGGAAAACGAAAATTGGTTCGAGAAATTTGGGAGTTTGAGAAATCGAAATTGGCATTCAATGACGCTGAACTGCTGTTTTATCAGGGGCAATTATTCACATTTTCATAGAATACATCCTTTTGATTGTAGTTAGAGACCTTTGGTAACAGATGACAGATTTAATTTGCTGCTCTGCTGTGTAATAAAAATAGAAAATACAACTTGCCCAGAAGTGTTTGTATTTGTTTCAAGGCAGAAACGGAACTAGAATAAACACCCTTTCCAAGCTTCGAATTATCGAAGGTTATCGAGGGTTAATTCAGTTTCCCACGGGAGCTGAGAATTGACTAGTCTAAAACAATGCTCGATACCGAGGCTTAAATCAAAATACTAAAGAAATGCTTGCCATGGCTGGCTTGTTTCTTTTATTCGTGTTCGCCTCGGAATCAAGTTCTTTTTAAGACTGGTCACAAGCGCCATTTTCTAGAACAAAGCATGATGGGAAACCCAGTCCTTGAACTTTTTCATTCCCGCTGAAAAAACACAGAAATCTATCTTTGTCATTTTTTTACAGAAAATGCTTTGCACCGGGAAGCCATTCAAATGTTATTAACCTTATAATATAGAGGGCAAAATTACTTGATTCTGATTGGATAATCAAGGAGGGCTTTTTTCCTTAATTCGGGGCCGTATTACTCGCACGCGATTGGTCGCTGGTTGCCTAACAACATTCATACCATGAATGAAAATTAAAAACGCTCACAAGTTTACTTGAAACGCTGCTGGTTTTGGACTACAAAATCACTTCTTGGAAGTAGTTTCTGTAAATTTCAAAAGCTTTTATTTTCATACAAGACTTCAAAACAATTCTTCACTGTAAATGAGCAGACTTTCAAGGTATTTGAGATAGTTTTATGACTAGCCGCGATGTTTTGAAGTTTTGTTGTGTCGAAGACTAGCTGTCGCTCACAGCTTCACGGAAAATGCTGCTAGTTTTGGACTACAAAAATTATTTTTTGGAGTGTTTTAGGAAGCTTCATAAGTTTTATGTTCACATCGCCAGAAATGATAACCGTGGCGCCTGCCGTGAACGGTCAGCAGTTATACCCTAAAACTCAGAAATTCCAAAATGACGGATAGAACAATCAGAAGTTCGAAGCTAGCTTTTTCTTATTCTTCTTTGCATAATCTAAGCAATATTTATCATGATAAAAAATATAGGAAAGGCATCCCTCTGATGAAAATGTTATGATTGACTTGACTTGTTATGGTTGACTTGACTTGAAAATTTTCATAAATATTCAATACGTCTGACATATTCAAATAAGTTCCCGGGAACTCATATTTCGCGCCAAGGATGTGTCCGCTGTCCTAACTACTTAGAAGCTCAAGGAATTTACTTCAATTTGATGTATCGATCGCGAGTTTTCGCCCAATATTACTCAAACTGTTGCCCCAGAAGTTATTGGAATATGGAGTGTGGTATCGCAGGTTGCCAACAACACGTCGAAGAAGTGCTTTTTGAATTGAAAAAATGCTATTTCAATTTACTCCTCAATGAAGTAGAGAGACTTCGAATGTACAGTTGGTCAACCAAAATTCATCACTAGAGGTTCAACTTTTTTACTAGTACCTTTATTATGGTATTATAAGCCCTTAATGTTAGTTGCTACCTGGAGGATTCCAGTTTCATGGTACTTGTTCTTATGGAGTATTGGACGAGACTTTGCATCGAAAGATGCTATGCGAATTTTACATTTTGGTTAGGGATTTTTCTATTTTACCTTAGATTACATGTTTAATTTCAACATGTGAGGTTCAACTTTTTGGCATAGTATATTCGAAATGTATAAATCGAGCTTGAGTAAAAGTTTCGCATACATTTTCTTGTACGATTTGAGTGATAGCGAGCAAGTTGAAAGGGACTGGTGCGAGCAACACGGAGCTGATTTCTGGCGATGCATATAAGATTTCAAAACAATCATTTATATGAAATGAGCTGATTTTCAAAGTTACTAAGCTAATGTTAGGCATAAAATTTTGATTTTTTAATTTTTGCTATGCATTTTGACACTTGGTCGGTGGTTTATTCTGACTCATAGAGAACGAAAACTTATTCCAGCTGAGAATTTGCAAAAAATATATACAAGAAGATTGTAAGCAGTTCAGTTATATAAGGGACCGTTCATTTTTTACCAGGAGGGGGGGGGGGCTGGTGGTTTTTTGGAATTTTTCCCCAAAAAGTGTCCAGCCCCCCTCTTTGTCATACAATTTTTTAAATGGCCCCCCCTCTTAGTTCATGTTTCATTTACATGACCCCTCCCCCCCACACTACCACCACCACCACCACTGAAAATTATGCAATGTTATCAAGAGATCGGAATATGTATTTTTGCCTTTTCATTATCGCAGACGTACTATGGATAGGATAATATTGAATTATTAGTCATCATTGCTGTTATCCTCATATGTGTATCAAAGGAAAATATAAGCCGATTATTGTTGAACAATATTAGAGAGTAATGTTACATAATTATATATGTGAGCGCGGAGCGCGAGCCACTCACCTGAAATTTCAAGTAAAGATGTTTCCAGAGGCTATTTTCTAAAAGAATTTTAAATGTTCTTATGGTACAATGTGCGAAATACTGCATTTATTTACGAATGCGAGCGCGAAGCGCGAGACGCTCGGCAGAAATTTGAAGTATATATGTTCACAGCTAGGTGAGAGGCTATCAGTTCCAAAAAGTCATCTTATGAAATGTGCAAGTCACTTATTTCAAATGCGAGCATGAGTTGCTCGGCAGAAATTTGAGGTATATATGTTAACAGATCGGAGACTATTAATTCCCACCAAAGGATTTTCTCAACGTGCAAATTAAAGACATCTACTATTAATAACTGAATTTAAGTACATAAGTTTACAAAGACTTCTTCCTTAGTAAAAGGATTTGAAACACGTACCATTATGGTGGAATGTGCAAGTCACTAACTACAAATGCGAGCGCGAAGCGCGAGCTGCTTTGCAGGAATTTGAGGTAAATCTATTGTTTGTAAAGACTGTTTCCTAAAGAGATTTGAAATGATCTTGATGCAATGCAGTGTAACTCACTCTACACTAGCTTGTAGTGTTTGGCATTGTAGCATGGCTGCAGTGTAACAATTTAGAATGTAATTGGCTTTTGCGAGCTCGAAGCGCGAGCCGCTCAACAGAAATTTTGCAAGAAAAGTACTTCGTGGTGGCTCCGTTTTGGTTGATTTGATAACAAAAAGGTACTGCATAAACTATTTTTTCGCGTGACCCCTCCTCAAATAGCCAAAAAGTTTTTGCTTGGCCCCCCATTTTATGGCCATTTTTTTCAGGTGGCCCCCCCTCAAAAACCACCAGCCCCCCCCCCCTCCTGGTAAAAAATGAACGGTCCCTAAACAGAAATAAAGTATGTTTTGAAAATGTTATGTATTTTTTATTGTTTTCTTGGGCTTGAATTTGTTGGGCTTTGTATGTTGTCGCTCTACCTTGATTCGTTTGTTTTCATGATTAGAAATCATAAAAATGTCACAAAGAAAAATTTTAATTGCCCCTATATTATAAACAAGTAATCGAATGGTTCCTCGTAAAATTAAGGATTGATTCACTCGTGTTGTCAAAGTTTTCAAATTGCTCTCGTCGCTTCGCGACTCAGGCAATTACGGAACATTTTGAAAACACTCGTGCGAATTAATCCTTAATTTTATTCGGCCTCATATATTCGATTACATATACTAATACGGTCTCATATTTTTCGCGTTCTTGTGCATATATTACGTGCGTTCTTTTCAGAATTGTATAATAAGAAGAATTATGTAGACCAAGGAGGATGTTATCTTCCGATACCGAAGACTGAGGCGGATAACAAGTTCTGCATAATTATTCATATCATGACCACAGAAACAAGCGCACCGCGCACGGCTTGTAACCACTATGAGTCAACGAAAATCATATCAACACTTTTTAACTGCACAAATTCTTTGAAAGAATTATTTTGACGGTTCTGAGGGCACAAAATACTTCACTTCGTGGAAAGTTCATTTGCTTGTGATTGGCTGGTTTATACCACGTGTCATCATTCAAAGTTCCTTTGTGATTGGCTGGTATATCCCACATGTCTAACGTCATTAAATACATATTTGTGATTGGCTGTTTTGTGCTCCACGTCAATCAATGTTATTGACAAGATATCTTGGGTGTGTAGTCAATATTTCGAGCAAACAAGTCTGTAGCCTTGCTGTAAGTCAAGACCTGTTCTAACAAGCCCATCTAATCTCTAAAATGAAGCCCATTGTTGCAGTTTTATCTGCTTGCCTTCTTTTGGCCATGTTCCACCCAGTATGGTGTTTGCTTTGTAGGCTCAAACTTCTATAAAAGTTTGACTCATGAATCGTCGAAAATTTGGAAACACATGACCATCACATAGTGTTAATATTACACTCAAACGGTTCAAGAGTCAATGTTTCAGTTTATGGCCTATTTGTTAAATAGATTTTTATTCTTTATCATCTTAATTACAGTCGGAATAATCACTCGAATTTAAATACCTTAAAATGTTATGCTCCAAATTTGTACTATGTTCTGGGTCTCCAAGTTGCACAGCAATGCGGATGGTTTTGTTTCAGCTGTTCAATTTAATGTACGATAGTTTTGTGTGAGTTCGTCTTGTGGGGTTTTCCTTGATGCATGATTGAGCTGCTAAAGTTCACACCTTTTCAGAACCAAATGATTTCATATGATTTCTTGGTAAATGTTTCATTTCGTCGCTAAAAACAGGGGCTGTAGCAATACCGGTCCGGTTGTTTTCATAAGGGCTAGCTTGTAAATGAGGTAGAACTTGTTTTGTAGGTGTGCATGGAGCATTACCAATTCAAACAGGAATGTGGCTTAGAGAAATAAAAGTTTATTTTAAAAAGTTTAAATCTATATATATACAAATTCACAATCACTGAAATGCAAAATTTGATGGTGAAATCCTTTAATCGAAAATGGCTATCGTTAATTGTTCGGCATTGTGCTCAAGGTTTGTGCTATCATTTCCTGTTGACCATCGAACAAAGTTTTTTTGGTTTCGTAAAATGCGAAAGTTGGACGAAAGTAAAATTGCAAGTGAGACGATTTTCATTCACGACTACATCCTCATTCTCATTCGCTGAATGATTTGCCGTACGCTTTGAAAAAAATGGTTTATTTATTTTTTCATGTCCGCTATGGGATTCAAGGAAAATTCATTTCCCAAATCGGAAATTCCACGTTGAATTTCACTTGAAACCTAAGGAATTTTCCTATAGAATCGAAAGCTCAGACTGCATTCAGTATCTAAAGTTGAAAACTTTGTCCTCTCTGTATTTTCGAAACTTTCTCGAAAGTGAAAAAGTCAATACAGTAAGGACTTCACAGTGTGAACTTAATGTACTTTAATTTTGTAACAGTGTTTCTAAAACCTCCTTTATGCTCGACGTCCAGGTAACATGAGTGATGGAACAATCTGGCCTTACATCACTGAAGGATTCCAAATTGCATAAACATACCAAAAAAGAATAAACAACTGAGGACAATTCAATACTGATATGACAGTGCATACAAACGTTGCTAGTCTGACATCTAGATGTTTCGTCTGTGCGAAGAGACTCGTCAAAGACCTTTATTGCATTCATGCTAGAGGGACTTCGAGCGCGATGCTCCACGAGTTAGCATATTTATTAGTCATGCTTTTTTAAAGTTTTTTGTTAGTGAATAACGCTCTTCTGAGCAGTTCACGAGCTTAATTCTTATTATCTTATTTCTTATTTTCCAACTTAATTTGCGATTAAGTTTGAAAGTCGATAAACATTTCTCTGAAACTTGCCTCAATTGCCTTTGCAAGACCTGAGTCAATTCACAACGTATTGCACCGTGTAACATGTTCATTTAGCTGAAACTTTCACTTTCCTAGCTCGGCCGGTTTCACGAGCTAGGCAGCTTCACGAAAAGTAGAACTGCTTTCGAAACTTGTGTCGCGAACAAGTTTCGGGACAAAATTTCAGGATGTATAACATGCCCTATGAAACTCGTCTCGCATCGGCGATCAAGACAAGTGTCAGATAAAAGTTTCAGCGTGTAACAACAGCGCCTTAACTCCCTTGTTTTTGAATACGTATACCCACTTTCGAATTGCTGTGACCATTCAACTTGCAGTTTATTGACACATTGTGATGTTAATATTAGTACCGTATCACAATAATCTTCCACAACTAACTGCCTTGATTAATAAGCTAATCATATCCACGATGGTCGGTTCACTAGGGTATATTTCCTCCCGCAAAGTTCTTAAATTCAATTTTTGGCTCACAGAGGAGTAATTTATTTTCCAAATGAAGCAAAATATTAGAACATGTTCATTAGAAAGAAAATCCTTAATTTTTCTACAATTGTAAAGGTATTTTGAAAGTTTTTTAAATTATGACGTCATAAATGATACCTATTTTTACTAACAACATCAAAAACTTGTTAAGCAATGTTCAAAACTTTACAGACATTTTTGCTACTCAAAAAGAACGTTTATAGTGAAAACCCCATCTCAATCAGATTAAAGGTTGCGAAGTTACAACTAATGAAAGAAATTCAAATTTCCCGCCAAATGACCATATATGGTCAAAATTAAGGGTATCTAAACACCAATACAATGAATGTATTGGCACAGTGGCAAACACAAAGTCGCATAAAATAAAAATTGTAGATTTTTCAATTTGGGATGTGTGGTGTTATGACGCATTTTCGTCACAATAAAACGTCATTATGACGTCATAATGACGTATCTCATGACGAAAACGTCTAATACTAAATACCTAAACTACTACTAACAAAAGTTAATTTTAATTTCTATTAGTTGTACCCAGCAAGTGTTATAAGTGTGAAAACAAAGACGGGAATTGCAAGTCCAATGAAGTTGACTGCCCAACTGACATGTGTGCAAAGATAGTCGCGACAAAAGGCGATGCGGTATCGAAACTCTGCACAAACCAACTTGGTTGCGACCTTGCTAAGAGTGCATGCGGCGATAAATGCAAAGTCTACTGCTGTAAGGGAGACTTGTGCAACAGTAGTCTCAGTCTGAAAGCCATCCCAATGTTTGTTACCATGGCAACTCTGGTGGCGTTGGGACGTGACTACCTGATGTAACCATTGATACTAGTGAACAACACAAGCATGCGACGAACATCAAAATAGTAACAGCTGAAATTCCACCAGTTAACTTTGCACGAACTACTGATTTAAAGTAATAAACTATTTTTTTCAAAGATTCAGAAGAATCCCGGCCGATTTCTCAAACTTCTGAGGAAAACGAAAATTGGTTCGAGAAATCGGGAGTTTGAGAAATCGAAGTTGGCATTCAATGACGCTGAACTGTTGCAATATTGTTTTATCAGGGGCATTTATGCACTTTTTCATAGAATACATCCTTTTGATTGTAGTTAGAGACCTTTAGTAACAGATGACAGATTTGCTGCTCTGCTGTGTAATAAAGATAGAAAATACAACTTGTCCAAAAGTGTTTGTATTTGTTTCAAGGTACAAAAGTAACTGAAATAAACATCCTTTCAAAGGTTCGAATCATCAAAGATGAGCAAGGGCTATTTTTTTCCACGGAAGCCAAGAATTGGTTCGTGTTTGCGCGAGTTTCGGTTCGAATTATCGAGGGTTCGAGAAATCGAGGGTAAAATTACAGTGTTAAAGTGAAGCAAATCCAAGGGAAACGATAGCTGGTTCGAGTTATCGTGACATTTCCCTAATCAAGCAACGTATAGATGCTATATTGATTCTAACAGCGAGTGCTTGTTCACTGAGCATCACTGAGAACATTGGGAATATAAACAGGGTCCCATATACCTTAATTTTTCGTGAAACGTAAATGGCTGATCTATATTTTGACGGGAATGGTCTAAAGTCTTTTTGCGTCCATGCGAAAGCAACTTTTGATTATTTCGTGAACGTGATTATCCGTGACGCATGAAAAGGCTAAATATTTTTGTATGAGTTCATTTTGCAAAGGGGTATACGGGACCCCGATCAAAATTAAAGCTTCTGCAGGCATAGCCTGCGTGCAGGCGTTCCTTGTTGGGGGACCGGGAGAAACTGGGGCCAGTTTCTCCCGTTCCCCCAACAAGGAACGCCTGCACGCAGGCTACTGCAGGCATATATACAATGTCCTGTCACTCATTGTGACTAAGTGCTAAGCCATTGGCCGTTTGATTATATTCAATTTTCATATTTATGTTATGGCAGGTCCACATCAGCCTTTCGGCTACGCATGCGTTTATTAACTTGCTATTACATGGCAATGCCGAAAAACATTGCTGCAATTGTTTTCTCGCAATGATTTTGCACGATACAGGGTATGTTACGAGTTGCAATGTGGTTCCTGCAAGTTGTTTTACAACGCAATTGCGAGACCAGTTGCAGAAAGAAATGCACCGTGTAACAGCGCCTGAACTTGAAACTTGAACGTTTAACTTGTGATCGAATTATCTCTCCCTGGAGAATGAAAAGATGAAGCTGTAGCCAAGTTGATTGAACGAACAAGCGACACTAATGAGGAATCTTTTTTTGAAGTTCATCCAAGATGGCTGTTATGAAGTCACTTGCAACCCAGCATGTCGGTTTTGGAGGGCACGCGCGAATAGACCATTTCACGGTTGTCGTGGCTCAACCTCAGCCTCGACACCGTGTAATATATTCTTTAGAATTTGACTACAGCCCGTGGAATTTTAAAGTGTTTTGATTGTTTGTTGATGTGTACATTCCTTATGGGCTACAGTCAATTTCTAAAGAATATATTACACACTGTCGAGGCTGAGGTTGAGCCACGACAACCGTGAAATGGTCTATTCGAGAGCTAACAGTCCTTGTTGCCATGTTGGATGAACGAACAATGGACGCAAATGAGATGCCGTGACGTCACATACAACCCAACAATAAGGACACGGAAATTCAGGAAAGGCAGTAGTGATTCAGTTGGAGTATATAGGTCGCGCATAAATCTTTCTTTTTGAGGTAATAATAACGTAGAGTGAACGCACTATTTGTCCATCAATCTCGTTCATCAAATTCCACACGGGATTTAGACTCAGAAGCAATTGTATTCAGAGAACTACTGTCTTTATTCCCAAAAGTCTAGATCCCGTGTGGAATTTTGCAACAGATAGTAAGGTGTTGTTTTGAATAAATTAACAAACCATGAGGGCTTTACCTTCACAGCTCAAACGTCGACTCGCTCGATGTAGTTGCTTACTTTTGAAGCTTACTGAATTATACCTAGTGCAGCAAAGACAACGGCACTTGACAGCAGGTATGTTAACATCTTGTTCTATCCCATACTTAGAAGATTTCACGAAACAATTCGACAGAATTTGCAGAAGTCGAAGTAATACAAATTCGCAACGTTCACCTCGTGGTCACAAAAATTACTTCCCAAGTTTGCTTGAGGATAACATTGGCGTTTAGCTTCTCATCTCTCCATATTTTGTTCACAAGTTACAATAAGTATTTGTCTTTCTTATAGCAGATATGGTTCTCGCTGTTTTTGAAATTTTGTTGAGATTTTGGCGGTAGTTTTGACTACATAATTTTGCGTCGTAATAGGCAGTGCAAATTTTGTATCGCAACTTCTAAGGATTAAATTGGCGCGATACATGTATGTAGTCCTCTATGCCTTTCTACTTAATTAACGAAATAAGAAAAAATTCACCTTGGAATTTTGGATTTATGACCAATTTTTCTCATAAAACCATTTTTAAAAATCGTCTGCTATCTCGAGATATTAGATCTAATTCGCAGAAAAATAATTACCGGTACAAATTTCAAGGCTTGTAGACAAGTGGCTGCAAATTTCTTAGAAATCGGACAAGGATTTGATGTAAAAGGACGCGATTGAAATTCATGCCCAACAAACAAATCAATAGGTACGGGCCACCTTAATTGAAAGCAAATCTTTGGATATTTTCAAAACTAAATTAAATAGTTTCCAATTTTGAATATATAATTATGCATTGTTTATACCTATTTATCAATATTGAGATTTTTTTTCATAGATTTTTAATTAACATTTACAAAATTATTTTGTATTATTACCTATTTATATTATTATCATTATTTTATTGTTTTATTTTAAGCTAGTGTGATATCCATGATTTTACTAGCGTGAATAAATGTAGGTGTAGAATAGCGATGAGGAACTGATATCCTTCAAGTTGAACCGGAAAAGGAAAATGCGAGGCTATCAGGGTTGTTGATGTCCATGGTCTGTGACGCAATTAAGACTATGACTAAACTTCGGTCAATATTTTCTACTGAAAGTCCTAAGCTGATTGGCTGATTTGCTTCACATATTCAGTGCATATATCAATCAATGCCACTGGTAAGATGTCTTGGGTGTGGAGCCAATATTTCGAACAAGCAAGTCAGGAAATCATGTCATCAACTGAGACCAAGATCTGTTCTCTCCTGAAATGTCTTAAATCTCTCATTAGACGGCAACGGCAGAGAGGATCACATGACCTTTTTCCGCAGCTGGCGTTGCGCGTTTGGCGCTCAAACCATGCAGAGCGAGAGAGTAAACGCAAAAACTCAGCCTCGCGTTAAAATGGCAACGCCAGACGCAAAAAAGCAGGCCACGTGATCCTCTCTGTCGTCTGCCGTTTTCCTTGTACGTGATTCTTCATCAGTCTATTTCATTCCTGAAACAAAAGGAATTTCATGCAGAGTACGTTTGTTAGTCATTGGCGATCATAGGTTGTGACTAAAGACGCAATTTGGGCGGAAGCGGAATTAATGCAAGGTTGCGAGCCAACCTACTCACTAGCTTGCTCATTGGCTGTGACTGGACTTCATCGACGTACGTATAAACTTGGTTACTTACAAGATTTTTTGGGTGTGTAGTCGAACAAACAAACTAGTCAGAGAATCGTGCAATCCAAGACATGTTCTGTTCCGGAATGTCCTAAACTTGTTCTGAATATTCAAACAAATTCAAACATTAATTATTGTAAATTTTTAGTTGTGCAATCAATTCAAAGAGTGCAGATTAGTAAGCTTGATTTTCATAAACCCATGAAATATACTTTAGGTCATTATTTAGCACTATTTCACTAGCTAATTCTATCGTCCCTTTACCTTTTGCTTTATGTCTTTTGTCATTTGTTTTTGTAATAGTAATTGTTTTTATCTGACTATATTGCACTTTAACAAGTACACTTTGTTTTACGGGTTAGAGTGGTTTCATAGAATGATTTCAATAAACCTGGGGAGTCTAAACTCAAAACGTTTGCAAGTAAGTCAAATTTCATTTTTGATATTTTTCTATTTATTCAATAATAAATGACGCAATGTCATATAATGCATTGTTGCAATGTAATGTCTTATAAGCCAACCACTTGGAAAATATATAAATATAGTACACTGATAGAATCTAGATTATATATTGTAAAGCCAGTAAAATTAATGTTATAGTTTTTCCGCTCTGAATTAGTTTGGTCATTCTTTCACGGGCAAAGGAAAACCACTCTAGTATAAACTTTTAGCAATTATAATACTTTCTTGTTTTTATTTCACGTATTGATATAATACTTATATTCTAATCTTGGGATATAGATCAGTTAAAATGTTTATAGAAGTGTAAGCTAGCTTACTGATTGTGAGACCGTTAAAATAAGAGAGGGTGCCCCTATGTAGTAGGAATAACTCTTGTGTTTTGTGTCTCCCAGGGAAAAGAAAACAAAACAGTTATCCCTACTACATAGGGGCACCCTCTCTCATGTTAAGAGGCCTCGCTTAGCTATCTTGGCTTTAGAAGATAAAATGAAATGGGATAAATGATTTTCATTTAAAGTTTATAAATATACGTATGGAACAGGATGGTATATGTATTTTGAGTAGAGAGAACATTTTTTAGCCAACACTCACACAGAGTGATACACATTTAATTTAGTGTTCAATGATATTAAGCAATTATTGGATGAGGTCGAGTGGGATATGGGGAATTATTAAGGCCGAGGTTTGTGTTATCTGCCGAAGCCGAAGGCTGAGGCAGATAACACAAACCGAGGCCTTAATAATTCCCCATATCCTACGAGAAACGAATTCAATAATTGTTTTATTATTTTTGAAAATAATTCTTTCTCAGTTGTGCTTTGTTGACAAGAATACATGTTGTTGTTGTTTTCCCGCTTTTGGCATGAATCGCATAAATTAGCGTGACGTCATACCGCAAGCTAATTTTCCATATTCGAGAAAATTACGTCATAACTTCGAATAATGGTTTTCAACATTTTCATAACTCCAAATTTGGGCAGCTAGCCGGCGACTATGGTAATTTATCCGGTGGCTCTTAGCCAATCAAAACTCTTGAATTATTTTCAAAATATAATAATGCTCGTTGTTTAACTAGTGTGAAACCTACGTACACGACCGTACACCACCATGCATGGCGAAGGATCAATTAAGGTTTATACTTATCAAACGGATTACCGCGCCGTTCTTTGACCGTTTTTGACCCTGTTGTCCTTAAAGACATTGAAAGTCCTGTCGTTAATGCCTTCCTGTATTAATTAATACATAAACCGTACCGTTTTTTGGTCATATACAAAAAATTCTCTATTATTAAAGCATGTATGCACATCAAACGTTGATGTTGAACTTGTACATGATGACGCCGTGCATTATTCGTAACAATGCACGCCATATATCCGTGAAACAACTACTAACTATTTATCGCATAATAGTATTTAGTTAGAGTGCTTACAATATATCCGTGCAAAACTTTATAAGAAATTGCACTAATTTGCACTAAGTAAACAATAGAAAACAAAGGATTTCGCGCTATTTAGTACAATTTAGCCGGTTCGCTAACTTTTTCACGGATATATTGTAAGTACTCTATCACCACTAGATACCTTGCTATTCTTATTTGCACTGTCCTGCTTCATAGATATCAACTAGTTTGTACATAATAGTGCAATAAGACAATACATATCAAGTTTTATTTCACAGATATATTGCGTGCACTCTACTGGCAAGTCGTTTCTGAATTCAGTGAGTGTTGAGAACTTTGGCTAGTGCTGGGGGGTTCAAAGCAAACCATAAACACTTGAACAGGTCTAGAATGTTTATCGTGTCAACAATTACATGCAACCTTTTAAAACTACGCCTATTAACCACGGGTTGATCAGTCTTGCATCAAAATTGTTAATTTGTCATATATTTTCAAACTTGATTTTTGTATTATTTTACCAGGATTTTGATTTACAGGAACATATTTAACATTCCAGACATATTCCAGGTGTTTCTGGTTTTCTAAGTTTGGCAGTAAAATATTAGTTTGCACATGGAAGTAGCGACTCCTCGAAAGTAAAACGAATCGTTAGGGCTGCGAAAACTCATAAAATGACGATCACGATCTCTAGAATTAAAACTCTTCTTCTTCTTCGTGTAGAATTTTGCATCCCCCCTCCATAAAGAGTACGTGATCGTGACTGCTACCAAACCTTGAACGCTTCAGTTACGTTATGCGGAAATGATGCAAAAATACCTCATATTATTCCAGAAGAATCATTTGGAATTTCTGTCATTTTTGCCTTAAA
Source organism: Telmatactis stephensoni (assembly GCA_029948255.1). NCBI lineage: Eukaryota > Metazoa > Cnidaria > Anthozoa > Actiniaria > Isophelliidae > Telmatactis > Telmatactis stephensoni. Next base: position 68,199 of record JALIZF010000988.1, on the reverse strand, counting down.
TTTACCCTGCTTGGCAGAGCTTTCCTAATTTTCCCCCTCTAAAAGCTCTGCCAAGCAGGGTACCTTAAATTGCATGTGATCATAAATGCTACCAAACTTTCGAGACCCTTAAATTATTTCATTATATAATGAAATATACATGTATAAGGCCCATAACTTGAGTTCCTTTTCAGCAGTGTTCAAAAGGAAACATTTTTCATAAGAAAAGCTTGTCATTCTCAGAAGAAAAAAACTGTTTCCTTGAATCGAAGTTAAACGGAAAAGGAAATAAATGCAAGGCTGCGTCTTCGCAGACCACAGGCTGTGACTCAAGGCTTTGAAAGGAAGCGGAATTAATGCAAGGCTGCGCGCGCGGGCTGTGACTCGATTCTTTGAACTTGACCCGACACTACGACTGTCATATACTTGTTGGTGATTGGCTAGTTTGCAACAAGTATTGCACATGTCAGTGACGGTTACTGACAAGATATCTTGGGTGTGTAGTCGATGTTTCGAACGAACAAGTCCAGAAGTTGTACCGTTCAAGGCCTGTTCTACCAAATAAACCTCCCAGCAAAATGAAACCAGTTGCCGTGGTATTGACTACTTGCCTTGTCTTGGCAATACTTCATTCAGGTATGTCAAACTGTTGCTTTAGGAATGCCGGAGAGAATTCTGTAATACCGAATAAAAAGGCTTGAAACGTTAGGTACGTAAGCCACTCTCTCTTTTTAAAACTTTCCCTTGTTTAGGGTTGTTACTCTGCAAAGTTTTCCCTCTGTACAGTGTTTATATTTGATTTGAGATCACTTTCTATACAGTTCAGGCTGAGCAACACTTTTCAATAAGTGAAATGTTTGTCTCACAGTACTCACAGTAGGTTAATAGGTTCAGTAGGATTTCAATTATTGTAACTTTGCTATATATAAAGGTTATTGTTCCGTGAGGCAGTATATTTGACAGTCATATAACACTATTTAGCCTACATGGAAAACAAAATAACATAAGATAGGACGGTTAAGGGAAAGCAACTATATCACTTATATTTAAGGGACCGTTCATTTTTTATCAGGGAGGGGGGGGCGGTGGAATTCCAGCAGGAGTCCATACAAGAAAAACTAGCCCCCCCTCTATAAGCCTGATTTTTTTTAATGACCCCCCTCTCCCCCCCAAAAAAAATTCCACCGCTCCCCTCCCTCCCTGATAAAAAATGAATGATCCCTAAAAGGATATCAAAAGTTTGTTGCAGTTGTATAAATGTTAGCAATCCATGTACTTTAATGTCAGATTATTTCGTTTTTCATGATCATTTACAGGCCCGTAGGCTGCATTCTGAATGGGGATTCGTTTCGGAATCAGGGTGGATCAATTTTCTGTAAAGAATAAAGCTCTTGCTCTTCTGAGAGCAAGCAGAACATTTTCAGAAACCATTTACAATAACGACATTATGCAAGCGCGAAGCGCGAGCCGCTCGTCAAAGTAAGGCATGAAAGTAACTCAAAAGTACTACATTTCTGATTCAGTAAATGAGTAGTTAGCACATATAACTAGTTTCGGATTTTGTAATATCAGTACAAGTTAATTTGCGAGCGCGAAGCGCGAGCCGCTCAGCGATAGGCAGTAAAGTAGTAACTCAGAAATGTTCTATTCTGTTTCCCTTACTTAAAAATAACTGATAAAAGCTCATTGGTATGATGTTTTTGAATGCCCCCCCCTTTTGACATTGATTCTTCTACATGTGGCCCCCCCTCTATAGGCCTGATTTTTTTGAATGCCCCCCCCCCCCCCCATATTTCCACCGTCCCCCTCTCCCTGATAAAAAATGAATGGTCCCTAAGTCGGTAGTACTTTCACATTAGCGTGCAAGCGCTAGAAGACTTGGACACTTAAATAAACAGTTGATAAATTAAACAGTTTTCAATCATCTACAGCTTTGTCTATCAAGTGCTACCAGTGTGTCAACAACAATGGGAACTGCAAGGAAAACGGCAAGGAATGTCCTTCAAGTCCACTCAAGTTCGATCGTTGTTTGACAGTTAAAATGGGTAAAAACTATGCAAAATCCTGCTCTACCAAACAACTCTGCGATCTTACAAAATTCTGTGATGGGAAAGGCAAAGACTGCAAAGCAGAATGCGCTGTGAGAAAGATTTATGTAACACAGGGGCTAGCTCTTCCGCGACACCCGCACCTCCTACAGCTTCGTCTATCAAGTGCTACCAGTGTGCCAACAAGAATGGGAACTGCAACGAAAACGGCAAGGAATGTCCTTCAAATCCACTTGTCAAGTTCGATCGTTGTTTGACGCTTAAAGTGGGTAAAGAGGTTATAAAATCCTGCTCTACCAAACAAATCTGCGATCTTGAAAAATCCTGTGATGAGAAAGGCAAAGACTGCAAAGCAGAATGCTGTGAGAAAGATTTATGTAACGGAAGCTCTAACGCTAGCTCTTCCGTGACACCCGCCATCATTGTGACAGCTGCAGCTACACTGATGTCCATTGCTAGTTTTCTCATGTAAGAAATTAAAAATGCTTGTATTATTTGTTTTAAGAAATTAGAGTTTAGTTTCCAATTTCATGTAGATTTTTCAATGTTACATAGAATAATATCTCCTTTAACCATTTGTAACAAAAATTGTCCATATTTGGGCAAAACTGCTTAAAGCTATTACTTTTGCATTGCATTGGCCTGTAATAATTATTTTCAATAAAATCGTAATAAACATGTATTGTAGCAAAATGTATTGTAATAAAACCGTCGCATATTAGAGGGGTCACTCAAAAGCAAACACCCCAGAGCATCTCAGGCCCTGACCACACCTAGTGGTAACGCCAATCGATCTGAAATTGGCATCATCTAAACTTTCATCTAAACCTGATGACTAGTGCAAAAACCGGTTGAATCAATCCATGACTGATAGCTGAAAAATGAAAAGCTATTTTGAGACACCTTAATCTCTTGTACAAAATACCCCGTTAATACGGTCATGTAGAAACCTCGTGAATTCGTCCACCTACGGACTATAAATAACTACTGACGTTATAATGGGGTTCTACTATACCAAACAAAAACAACCAAGAGACCATAAACCTGAGAGAACGAAACTGGTATTGATATCTGCCCAATGTGCTTGGTGCTTAATTAAGGAAATTCGCAGCCAAATGATCTAGCCACATTTTTTTCTTCAAACTTTTTATGGTGAAAGAACTTCATATTAGACGTTCAATGAGAATATTACTCTAATTACGCTATATATATTCACATTAAGGGTTGTTAATTCTCTACAAATTTCTACTATTAGTAATGCTTTGTTGCAACTCTTTTTAAGGCTAAGTTTGGTTCTCCCAGATTGGTTTTGGTATTGTGTTAGCAGAGGCGGCGGATCGAGCCCTCTGAAAAGGGGGGGGGGGACTCATCCTCAAGTCAAGAGTACACCAATTTCCTGCAGTCTCTTATTCAGTAAATTCACCAAAGTTCACCGTTCGTTGGCAGTCGAGGTCTTTGCGATCTTAAGAATTTCCAAGGTATCCGCAATGGATTTGTGACAAATAAAATCAAAGTCTAGCACTTTATTGGCTTCTCGCATACTGTTCGAGTTTCACAAACACACCCTACGATATTTATCTCACCAAGCGATCGAGATTAACGGTCTGTGAAAAATTGCGTAGTTTATAATTATTATGAGTTGAGCATGTATATTAAGTTTTTCTAAATGCTAGCTATATTTTTGGTGCCAAAAATTGGGGGGCTCAGCCCCCCCTGGAGCTCCCCCCACCCCTCCCCCTGCTCCGCCGCCTAAAAAAATCACTCTAGTGGCTTGCTAGATTCATTGTGGGTGGTTGTCGAATCGAACGTTTTGCACTTTCGCGATCAACACCCACACGCACCCTTATTCATTCTGTATTATAGAAATTAATATTTGGTATATTACGTGCGCTCTGATTGGTCGAGAACCATGTGTGCTTGCAATACACACTCAGAGATTGCGTCATTGACTTGCACGCGCCTCTGGTTGACTGGAATGTTTCGATGTGTCGACTGGATCATATGTGAATTGAGTTTGTTTGATGTGGTGTTCTCTACCATGTCACGAGGAGTTTTTCTCCGGGTTTTCCTCCCTCGGCAAAAATCAACATGTGAGTTGAGCGATGTATGCAAAATATTTAATGTAGAGGTAGTGAGTGTCAGTGCCAGCAGAAGAATAGCCACTAATACTACGTGGATCGTCTGTAGAAAATTATTTATTCAGTTATTATTTATATTAGCGTCTGGCGACTGTATGCTTAGTCATAAGTGGCGGCAATTGATTTACTAATTCGTTTGATTGTCTGATCGTAGCTTAGTGTTTAGCTGGTTGATTAATTCTTCATAAAAATGTCCTCAAATGACGTCACAAAATTTAGAAAGGAATTATACAAATACCTGATTTACTGATATAAACTTTTTATAGATTCTATATGTTCTACACGTTCTATGTGATCAATTGTCCCATGCCATCTATATATAGTTAATTGAAAACCGTTGTCGGTCTAAAAACATGGAACATAGAAGCTGAGAGTGAAATGGTGCTTGGGATGTGAATAATTACATTCTGATTTATTCATTTACGCTGTGCCTTCGATGCAAAATGCTGAAAGTGTATTCTGGACCTGCGTTGGCGGGCCGTTTGTCTTCGAATTTTTATCGGTTGCATGAATAAATCAGAATATAATTATTCATCGATCCCATGCACCATTTCGATCTCAGCATCTTGTTCTATGTTTTTAGACCCGACAACGTTTTTTCAATTGTATTTTGTGAATTGCTACTGTCATTTCATACTGAGCTTTTATCATGCAATTCCAAAAGTTTCTAAACTTAAAAATAATGACCATAGCTGAAAAGAGCACATCAAAAACAGTAAAACTTGAAGTTTGAAGGATATAAATTGAAAAATCAAGGAGATACGAATTTTCAAAAATCGAATTTTTTGTATGAAAACACTTTTTGTTATGCAAGAGATACCAACAAATTCATTTTGATTTTTGAAAATTCACATCTCCTTGATTTTTCAACTTACACTGTATAAAGGGGTGACCCCTCAAACTTCACAGTTTTACTGATTTTGATGCGCTCTTTCCAGCTGTGGTCATTGTTTCTAAGTTTAGGAACTTTTGGAATTGCATGATAAAAGCTCAGTATGAAATGACAGTAGCAATTCACAAAATACGTCATTTACTCGTATGAAGATTGCAGAATACGTCTTGGTAACTGTCATGTTCGCATTCAGCACGAAAAATTAGTTTAGAATAGTTATGTTACCATCTTCTACCCCAAAATGCCTCCAGGTGATAATTTTTTTGGCGATCATATGCGTGTGTGTATTCCTTTTTAGATTTTGTACGTTACACCATTTGGGAACATTTATATGAAGAATCAACTGTTTATAGGGTTATGTTCTAGTTAAATAAACACACTGTCGTCGGTGTTTCACGGTTTATTGCTCCAAGAAGTCTTTTGTTTGCACGTTCAAGCAATAAGTCATTATAAATTCCTGTGATATCACTACAGTGATTCATTCGAGTTCAACTGACCCATTGATGTCGTTCTAGATTGATTAACTGAATCAGTAAAGACCTATTTCTCACTTGATTGTATTCTCAAAGGATAACATGAAGCGAATTTTGATAGTTCTGGCGGCGATTTTTCTTTTCATTTCGACAACAATAGGTAAGGTATTCTTAAGCTACTAGCAATGGACGTTTGAAAGCTTGATTCAATACATGATATTTCAGTAATATTTCGTATCCTCTTGGAGAACGAAATTGTTTGCTGTATTGTACATAATGATAATGAAGTGCAAGCAGCTTACCTAGTAATCAAATAAAATAGAAATAGAAAGAATTTCTAGCAGATTTAGTTTCGGTACAAGTTACATGGAAGTTCCTTCATTCATGGTCAGTTGATTAGAGACCTTAAGAAACCACGACGACCACAGCAAAGAAGACGGGACGTCAACAAAAATTTAAACGCAGTATGGAATGCAATGTTTTTCGCCTCTCATTCATTTTCAATTGCCATTCAGACTTGGAGTTTAATTTGAAATGAATCATGACAAGAGAGCGGACTTTCTTTCCGAACGAAAAATATAAAACTGGCTTACGTCCTCAACTTCCCGTTCTCTACAGAGCGTGAAATATGGACGTTTCACGCTGTAGTTTTGCAGAATACGGTTGATTTCTTTACAGCTTTACTTATTTACACGTGCAATTATTGTAGTCAGACTGTAAATTTACTACCCATGTGACTGAGAAGTTAAAAAGATTTATATACCGCAAATATCTATATGTATATATATATATATATATAATCAAATGCGGTTGAAATGAACTGAACTGAACTGAAATATAATAACAACATAAAGTAGCTAAGAACCCCAACTGGCCGCGAGGAGGCGAACCAGTTGGCTATATTACAAGTATGGCCGAGAAACTGAATTTGAACAAATCGAAATCGGAATAAACTCAGTCTCAGCTAGTGGCCAGAGCGGGAATCGAACCTGGGACCGTCAGATTGCGAGACCAACGCTCTGACCACTCGGCCATGCTGCCTCCTCGCCATAAATGTCGAACCGAGATATCGATTAACTAATGTTTTCCAGGTTAATTAGAAAATTCTAAACTTTTTTATTTCTAAGGACCAAATATGTTTTTTCCCGTGGAATGTTCACCAAATCAAAAATGAATAGGCCATATGCACTAACAGGTCACGTAACCCTGTCTTCCCTAAATCAAGCGGCACCGTCAAATTAAGATGAACGCCAGAAATAGAAAGAGCACTTCGATATTAGTAAAAGTGCAAAGTTTCAGTTTATAAGATGTAATACAGGAGAAATGACAGTAAATTTAAGATTGGATTTTTTCTTAAGATTCGTTTGGAAAAACGCGTTGATCCAATAGCGGGAAATTTGGCAACGCGCGCCGTTTCAAATCCCGCCAAAGATACTAGCGATAGAGAGTCAGAAAATACTTTTTAACGTATGGATATTTTTTGTTATTTTGTTTGGTACTATTAATTTGCACTGCAGTGCAATTACGTTTGTAGGCTAGTAAAGCTACCAGCTTATGTAAAGTCAGGATCAGAAGACCTCACATGTATGAATGCTCCTACACAAAGACCTAAGATTACAACACTTACATAATGCCTCTAGATAATGCTCAAATAAATACAGCCAAGAGAAAACATAAAAATCCTATTTGCGCGCAAATATTCCATTTATTTGAATTGATGATGAAAGACACAACCTTGAAGGATATACTCATGACAAATTAAAACACATTACCACTGATATCATTTTTTTTTCCTTTACATTACTCGCTTATACTTGCACAAAATAAATTTTGGGGTGTGTGTCATTCAGAATTAATTTTTCATGTGCAGTCCAATGAGCTTTTATCATGTAATTCTAAAAGTCACAGTACAGAAATATTATTACCATAGCTGGAAAGAGCATGTCAAGATTAGTAAAACTGTGAAATTTGAATGAAGTAACTTTCAAACTCACGAAGATATGAATTTTTCGAAATCGAAATTTTGTATGAAAACATTCGCTGGTAGGCAAGAGATGCCGAAGTGTCCCACATTTTTTGGTGATTTCGACCAAAAATTGGAGACTTGCAATTTTACTTTGGAATATCTTCATAAATACAAGAAGAGTACCCCTAGGCCTTTTCACTCGATGAAAAACATAACATCAATTTACAAATGTAATAGCTTTACTCGCCTTTCAAGTCCTCTCAAGTTGACTCAGTATTCAGTTCTTGTAAGAAGCTGGTACAGTTCCTTTCATCAGGGATAAAAACGACATAAAAGACATTTTGAAGTCACTTCAAACAATTGTCAATAAAAAGTTGTCATTCGCTCGGCAGTCAACTCTATTCCATATTTGGGCAGGCATTACCTTATTTGGAAGTCACGTTGATCCATTTTTGCTGATTTTTCGGCAAAACGGTCGAAAATTTGACCAAAACTTGCAGAAATTGTAGCTATGAAACACATCACATTGTCCTCCATCTTGAAAATTGCTTAGAAACCTCGCTTTTCAATAAACAGGAAACCCAATGGTAAAAACACAGGAAGCCCGCGAAAGGCAACAATTGTTTGATATGTCGAAAATTCGTCTCAATTATGAGAAGTCTTTAATATCTGGCAGTACTGGCTCAACAAGTAATTGAAGTGATTTCTCTTGTTGGTTTTAATGTCTGTTTTTGGACCCTTTTTGAGAGGTACTTGAAGGCACTGCTTTCATATCCACTGCCATGTGTTGTTTATTAGGTTGATGAAAAGACAGGTGTACACCTAGCTAATCAATTTCATCGATTTACAAAAAACTTATCTCAAAAAAGATGTTATACAAACTGACTTGAACTGACCAAATGTCCAGATTCGAATAACGATCAAAATAACTCGTTTTCAAAGGTATTTTCAAGGATCAACTTTGAACAACTCCACCATCACTTTCAAACGCTGTCAAATGCAAACAAACTCGCGCCTTTTTCGTTTAAGCCAGCGATTTGTCGGTCAGCGTCCGCGAAATTCCGAGCTGTTGTCAGTTACTGATATTTGAAAATAACTATAAAAATATGCATATCACATAAATTATGTCTGCTGATACTGAGTGCCAGGGGATCTTGTTTTTTTTTTTTTTTTTTTTAAGGTAGTCCGAGACCCCCGGCCTGCTACTGCGCATCTTTCGCGCGCATTAGAGCGCACGCACTTTTGTTAAAGAACATTGGACAAGTCTGGGCACTAGCCAGTCAGCGATTGAAAAGCGAAGAAATTCTATTTTTAGGAATTACATTTTTACATTTTATCGATCAAATTCTACAATTTTTTATCGCACAATATTGTACACTGTGTGAGCAAAAGCTCTTACTTTAAAATTTAGCGAATGTTATCTGTGGAAATAAACCACTTTACAGCAAACAGATAAACCTCGAGATTTGATCTCATGCCAAATTTGACTTTGCTTTCTAGTGTTTGCCATCGAATGCCACCAGTGCTCAAGCCCAAATACCAATTGTAAGTCAAAGAGTGTCGACTGCGATGATGAAGATGAAACTTGCCAAAAGAAAACAGAAGGAACAGCAGTGGAAAAGAAGTGCACACAATATCAAAGTTGTCTAGCAGAGCAAAAACAATGTCTTATTACTTCGAATTGTAGTGTCTACTGCTGTGTGGAATCGTACTGTAATGATTCGGTTACAATGCGGAATTCTTTGGGAGGAATTGTCGTTGTAGCCTTATTAAGTTGGTTTTTGGCTTATGTTTAACTGGATCTGCCTACCTCCTTCAGTACAATATAGAGTGATCACAAATGAACCGACATAGCCTTCTCCGCCTGCTGTAAGCAACTTCTTGGGCTTCCTTACTTTGGAGAAACGGTAACATAGACCGTGAGGGACTGGAGACGAGAAAACTCTTTTGCTTTTCTAACACAGGAAACCCAAGCTCCAGAGATATTAATACTTGCTGAGGAGGCTAAAACCCACAATATGTAATTTGCTGACAGAAATTAGTAGATGATAATTAGTTATTTATCTCCACTGACCCCTCTTGTAAAAACCAGCTATATTGCAGCTTTTTGTGTAAGACTGGAGTTTGTTAAGAGGTGGTTAGCGGGGGGAAGAACAATTAGACGTGGAGTGGTTCTCGGGAATCTCTCAATATCTTTATTAGACGTCGCTAGGCGCGAGGTGTTATCGTCAGAGCAATCTGAGGAGAGCTCAAGCCAGTAAAAAGGCTTTCCTCGAGTAACGTCGGTTGTCAGAAGGCTTCCTTACTTGTGTTACGCGACACTTTTCCATGCATTTCATACTCTCAGTGTTTGTAGTCTATTAATAAGTTTGGCAAGGTACTTTTTGCCGGTGACGTAGATTTCTTATGACAATTTTGTTATGGCTAGTTGTTGGACCTCGCAGGGGCAGGACCAACTGCACAAAAATGTGCTAGCCTAGGCAAGGCTATCCTAGATTTCATATTTTATCTCAGTTCTAGATTTGTAGATTCGGAATAGTCCCAAGCCTTTACCAAATGGCTTTGTAGGTTTAGTACGTTAATGTGTGAAAGAATCTTAGTATATACTCCAGTTTTTACATTATGACGTAGTTATAGGGTGTGATTGAAATTTAAGCAAGATTGACATTTAGAAAGTAGAGTCCATAGTACAAATGAGACTCCATGCATGGTCAAGGTTGTGCAAGAAAGTTTTATTGGCTGGTCCAGATCTGGAGATTCTGGTGTACACCTTGATTGGGTAGGCCTGACAGTGTAACGTGAGTCTTGTTTGGGTTATGGCTCTACCTGCTACTAGAAATATTGGTGTAATAAGCTTTGCAAGTCAGTCGATTGCTGGTGGCTGCATAGTTGTTTTTGAAGTTGAAATATTGTAAAATTATCCCTGGTGCTTTTAAATACAAGGGTTTCCTAAATCTTATCCGAAACTCAAAATTCGCCTTGTCTTTACAAACGCATAACGGCTAATCGCTTAGCATTTCCAAATTACAGTCTTTATAACTGAAAACATAGATCCTTAGGGGTTTTAAATCTGAAATTTGAGAGCCATCGGATAATTTCACGCCATACAGCGAGGTTCAGAAATGGGTGATTCCAGATTCCGCGCCAAAATAGATACCCGCGGGCCACCTTAACATTGCTGTGCAACAGTTGCTATGCAAAATAGGATCTTGCTTTAATTGGCGATAGGCGCACGCGCGCTCGTTTTTGGCGGGAACCATTTGACTTCCGGTAGAGCGACGCACGCCTGACAAAAAGGATTCATTTTCATTGTTATTGCGCATGTGCGGGGCATTTTGCTTCCGGTTTCTTTAAAAAGCTATATCTTTGGCGGATTTCATCAAAACGATGTGTTTGTTCAATATTTATATCATTTACAGCCTTTTCTTCAAAACCAAGCATGGGATTGGCATAAAATTACGAAATATGGAAGTTGTTTGCATTTTTTGCTCATTTGCGACATTCAGAAAATCATAGCACGTATATTTGGAAATCATTCTTTAAAATGCATGCTTGGTTTTATGCACCTTGATCTTAAGATTTATTTAATCTATTTCAAATCCTCCAATATACATTGCTATAGGAAATTATAACTTTTTTTGTAGCTATGACGACATGTGCATGACGTCATAAAATGTGAAAGTTCCCTCAAGGAGGACAAACTACAGAATGTAAAAGCGATTTGACAATATGTTTAGAGGCATTTTAGAGCATTTTCAAATTCCGGTTCCCTAGCAACGGCGCGGGCAAATTTTATATGTCAATACATCCTTATAAAATAAAGAGAAATAGTTTACAATAAAATATTTACTAGTAAGAAAAGTAGAGCGATAACACTAAAACCGTGAAATAACTTAGCAACTAAATAGCTAGAGACAGAACCCTTTGTTTTCTATTATTTCATTACTATTTGTACTTTTTAGTTAGTACTTGTTTCACGGTTTTAGTGTTATCGCTCTAGAACAGCTACTGATAATCTTGTGTTTACTAGCCAAACACAAAAACTTTTGTGAGTTCCTAGTTGTATTGGTGACTAGATATAGAAGATGAAAAAGCTGATTAGACTGTATCTTAGCATATTTCAAAATAAGTACTTTATACTGGGAAAGCAATCATTTCCAAGATAGCTGTGTTTTGGACGAACCGTGAACACTTAATTCGAGTTTTTCTGTTAGCCACTTTAAAATTGCATCCCTTGAGCTAGCCTGTGTTGCCGGCACTCAATGGAAGGGGAGGGGAGGGGAGGGTGAAGGAGGGAAAAGGGGAGGAGAAGAGACTGGGGAGGAGAGGAGGAAAGGGAGAGCCATAATTGGTTGGGAAATACTACTCATTTTGATCACTCGGTGTATTTGAACTCAATGATTAATTCTAGAGTGTTTGAAGCAGTAGAAATGTTAAAAAATAATAACCTGAAAAAAAACCCTTGTGTTCATGGTTCGAATGTCCTCACTATAACCAAAACATTGTAAACACGCACATTTCGCCTCGTGAGACAGTGTCATTAGTTGACAAATATAGACACACTTGTGCACGGTTCGAAGATTAGATCAGTAAACATCACGCTTTATTGCGCTAAATGCATGCAAAAGACTTGTTCTAAAAACAGTATATTATTTTCTGTTCTGTGATTGGTGATGTCAATGAAATCATTGGTGCATTCAAGGATTCAGAAAGCAAAGCCATTGAAATCATTTTTAATTTTCAGTAATGGTTAACCTCATAAACTGATACTGCAGTCTCCGAGACAAAGACATTTACTAAATATCTTATTCCCGAGAAGGGCAATGACATGAAGCGACTTTTCCTAGTTCTAGCATTGATTTTGTATTTCATTTCAACAGCAAGAGGTAAGCGATGTAGAATATTTAGTAGTAGTAGTTGCTACTATGAAATATCCTGTAAATGCAGTGAGATTTTATGGTATATCAAATAGTAGTTTATTGTCTCCGTCACTTAAAAACTTACAAAAGCAGCAGTCGTTTTGATCCATAATCACGAGTCTTCCTCGGTGTGTCGTTGATGTACTACTATTGATCATGAAAGGGCTACAAGGTAATAAACCTTTTACCGATATCACGCAAAATTGCCATTTTCAGTGCTTTTCATGAAAACAAAAATTGTTCTCCACAGAATTTTCCGAAATTATTCAACCTGCGAAGTTTCATAACAATCCTTTGCCTACTATCTCGGAAATATGAAAGCCCAAAATTGGCGGTATTTACAAAGAAATGTTGCCAGGGGGCAAGCGTTGCTCCCGGGCATACATTTTTGATACATATCTTTATGATTTTGGACTCTCATATATCTGAGAGTTTGCAACGGATTCTTATGAAACTTCGCAGGTTTACTAAATTCGGTACCACAAATCGATCTGTGGAGATCAGTTTTTGTTTTAACGAAAAGCACTGAATTTGCAAAAAAGGCAATTTTGCGTGACATCGGTAATTAACTGAGATCTTTTGGAGTCTGTATGAGCTCCTTAGCGCTTTTGCCACCCAGAAACTTGAGAGCTGATTTATCGCTTGAAATTTCGTAGATTACTTATATATATTATATTTAACAATTATTCTCTGAACTGGAGGTGAATAGCGCTTCTAATAGCGCTATTCATCGACAATGACGAGAATAATTGTTTTAGTAGGTACCAACTCCACAACCCAACACTATAGGATTCATAAAACTACAATACTTTTAAAATGTCATTTTAGTTTTCAAATTATAACAAAGCGCGTAATAGTAAGCCCCGTTTGCAGACACTGGGAACACTTCGTTTGGTCTCTACAAAATATACTGTCAGTTCAGTAGCGGCAGTCTTTACCAACCTTTACATTAAAGGACAACTTTAATCTTTACATGCAAACAAATGTTCTTAAACGAAAAGTGATCAGAAACATTGGAGTCAAACTTCCTCTCGAGAGACATGTACATCGACGGTCAGTTCAACAACTCGGCTTTCAAGCTTGCTTCAAGCCGTTATCTTAAAATGTTGTGCTTGGTAGACAAATGTTTTCCAGGCCTTTTGAGGTCCTTTTGAGACATACATCTCAAGATGATTATTTGCCTCAGTAAATTCTCGAAAACATGTATTTATAATGGACAAAAGTTTGTCGTTGTTGCATAATCTTGTATAGATGTGAGGCTAGGCGCTCGAAAAATTCGAATCAACTGAGGTAATCCAATTATTATAAAATTGATTCCGCCGGCTTTTTTCGTATAAATAGTATCTGATCTAACTTTTCTAATTATCTTTTATTTCTAAATATTCCATGTGGCTAAAAAACACAATACTAAAATTCGGGAAAATTTAACAGAAAATTTGCAAAACCTTTGAATCACTTGGCATGAAAACATTTGAGCAGCTTGTTTCTTTCTCTAATATTCTTCAAACCGGATAAATGTCGAAGCTTTCTTTAGTTTTAGAAGATCGTGATGATTTTGTTGTAATTTTTTTATTTTTTCTTCCTTACCATTTCTTCCAACCATTTTAATTTGTTGAAAAGCTCATTATCCCGAGGTTGGAAAGTAAATATAGTCTCATATTCTGAGATAGCGAGCCAATAGAATCGCTCGATCTTACGAGGTTCTGGAGTTGGTATATACTATAACTAGTATATAACTAGTATAACTAGTATATAACTAGTACATATGTATGGAATATTTGCGCGCAAATAGGATTTTTATGTTTTCTCTTGGCTGTATTTATTTGAGCATTATCTAGAGGCATTATGTAATTGTTGTAATCTTAGATCTTTGTGTAGGAGCATTCATGCATGTGAGGTCGGTATGGGGGGGGGAGGGGTACTGGTGTAGTAGGGGACAGCGCGCACAACACGTGAACTGTCAGACGAAGTGATTCATTCTGATTCTGACTTTACATAAGCTTGTAGCTTTTTTATGTTTTGGATTCAGTTTCTATTTGCTTTTCGACATTAAACAGCATGCTACGAAGCAAAGCGTACACTGACGTCAGCAAAGATCCTCCTATTACAATGTATTAATGGTTATTGATTTGCTGACTGTTTCACCCTTTTTGGCTATCAGCGCGCCGGAATGCAGCACCTTTTCTAGACTAAGCAGAGTCGAGGAGGAGCAATGATACACAATAATAGACCATTTGCATAATAAATGGTTCGCTGAATTCGACTACCAGACTGCTTTGACAACGCTCAAGGAAACAATTCTAAATAAAAAAGAAAATCTGTAAAACGTTTTGGTAGTTGTAGTCAAATGACGTCGTCGACACTAGCAAAAAACTTCTGCGCATGCGTGCACATTAATTAGGACGTTTTCTTTTAAAATAACCGTATGAGTTTTAGCTTGAAATGAAATGCTTGGATTCTTGGAGAATACTGAAAATTTCTCTTGTATACTCTTTGTGATACAAAGATATTGCATTGATGAAGACATGAATACTGGATCTAGGTTCCATTAACTGACTATAAGTTTTGACATTTTGTGAAAACGATTGTTGAAGGCTAGCGTAAAGTGAAAATTGCATAAATTCACAAAAGCACAAAGACGTGATTACGAGCATGCGCAGACGTTTTTCGCTAGTGACGACATCATTTTCAAAGTTAGCGGGGAATTTCGAAGAGCTAGTGTTATGAAAAGAAAGCATTTGGACTTGGAAGTGCAGGGAACAAAGGTTTCAAATATGGAAGAAGTCAAGCTTTGAATGTAGGTCACGTGGTACAAAACGTTGTTTATTGATTGACGTTATAGATGATTATTATTGTAGTAAGCACTAGCAGCAAGTGATAACATCTGCGCATGTCTCCAACTTCTATTGTCTTGGACAAATGGATAATTTTGAAAAGATAATTTCTAGCCGTTCGTACTTCTGTACTCGAATGTAATGCTCCGAAAAACTATGGGGAGACTATATACGGCTCTCTTTATGAGAGAGGTAGCCCTAAGCCAGGTTAAAACCGTAATTGAGGCCACTCCCATCCAGCGGCTCGCGCATACTCGTCATGTTATCACTTGCTGTTGTAAGCACTGATTTAAGTGTATAATTTGGATTTTTAATGGAATCTTATTTTGCTTTGCTCACCAGTTTTTGCTATCGAGTGTTACCAGTGCTCGCACCCACGATATAACTGTTTTTCTGCGAATACCAATTGTAATAACGAAGACGAAAGCTGCCAAAAGAAAACAGTAAGAACAACAGTGGAAAAGAAGTGCACAAAATATCAAAGTTGTCTAGCAGAGCAAAGACAATGTAGCCGGACATCCAACTGTAGTGTTTACTGCTGCGTGAAATCGTATTGCAACGATTCTGTGTCACTTTGGAGTTCTTTGGGATTTATTTACACTTTAACTTTATTAAGTTGGTTTTATGCTTACATTTAACACCTATCTTCTTAATATTCAGTGTCGATTCTTAACATAGCGACCATGATGTGGGATTATTTTATTCTTGCCCTCTATCATGGCCGCTGTCTGACACGTGAATTCAGTTGAAATGAGGCTATAAACCATGAGTACATAGTTACCGTGGCCTAGACTTATTATCAAGGCCAAGAGGTTACACCTAAAATCGAGCATGAGTATAGTTCAGGCTTTAAGCCACTACGTCAAATCGCTCTGAACCTCCCGCACTAGCCAGATATTGTAAATATATATGTACGCTAAGGGTCAAACGCATTTTCAACACAGTAATAAGTTCACAAAATCTTCACAAATCTTCACATTGTCTTATAAAATCTTCATTTTTGTTTTTTCCCACTAATATGTATAAGCCAGGCCTAAGAACAAAAATTCCCAAGGGGGAGCTAGAGCTATCCAAACTTGCTTGTTTTGCATTTTCGTCTCAGCCTTGCGGCACGCAATAATGACTTAATTTCAATAACGCTTATTTACAACGGTGAAGTGATATCAAACTTGTTTTGTATTAATTTGACTAGTAGGAGGACCTCTCCGTCAAAATGACGAAAGCACTCCTAGCGGCTTTCATCCTATTGACAGCCACAATATACACCTATTTCAAAAAAGGTTGTCACTGCTAAGAGCGATAGGCGATAGGTAATAGGTCATTCCAAGACCGCAAAGCACTATTGATTTCTAATTGATTTACATATGAATAGCCAAATATTTGATGGAAGAGTGTAAAGAAAGATTTAGGATGGCTTAATTAAGAAATCAATAGTGCTTTGCGGTCTTGGAATGACCTATTACCTATCGCCTATCGCTCTTAGCGGTGACAACCTTTTTTGAAATAGGTGTATAATGGTATGTATTTCTGCTAGACTACTGACAATTAAACATCCACGATGGCGACGGCGACGGCGACGGCGGCAGGGAAGACTAGACGTCAAATAAGGATTTAAGCAAAATACTCGATGCAATTTTTGTTGTTGTTGTTGTTGATGTTGTTGTTTTGTTTTGCGTATTCATTTTTAATTACCATCCAGACCCAGTGTTTTGAAGTGAATGATATCAAAGGAATTTTTTGGCCGAACAGAAGTTAAAATAAACTGGTTTACGTCGTCAAGTTCCCGTTCTCTGCAGAGCGTGAAATTTTGTCTTAAGTTCACAATGTAGTTTTGCAGAACACAGTTTATTCAAGAGACCATAATACTAAGAGAGCGAAGCTCAGTATTGATGTCTTTGCCATGTTCGTGGCGGCTAAGGCTATTTGTAGTAACTTCGCCATCGCGCGCGCAAGGCTCTTAAACAATAGAATTCAAACGGTCCCGTCCGCGCGCACGTCAAAAATCAAATTCTATTGGTTGAGGGACTTGCGCGCGCGATGGCGAAGTTACTAAAAATAGCCTTAGCCGCCACGAACATGGCACAGACATCAATACTGAGCTTCGCTCTCTTAGTATTATGGTCTCTTGGTTTATTCCTTTACAGCTTTGCTCATTTGCACTTGCTCTTATTGTATTTGTAACTAAGGCCATTGTCTTATGCCGTTGCCCGGGGGGGGGGGGGGGGGGGGGGACTCCGATCGTAAATGGACGGGGATGCTCGTCGTACCTTTTAGGGGTCAAAATCTGCAATCTGGTACCTTTTAGGGTGTCTCAGACTTAAGTGGACTACCAGAGACATAGCTGGTACCTTTTAGGGACTGTTTTGGGGTGAATAAACTACCTAATATATGCATAAAAGGGACGATTTCGATTATCTGAATTGAATCTTCAAAGCACATCGATAACAGAGTGTTTCATTACTTTAATTCTTTATTATTGTTTTTGAATTGGTACCTTATAGGGGTAGAAATGAGTTGTTGCCACTCCCACTCAGGTACCTTTTAGGGGTCATTTTCAGAATTTCCGACGAGCACCCCCATCCTCTTATATATAGGAGTCCCCCCCCCCCCCCCCCGGGTGCCGTTGTACGTCTTTCTCGTCTCGTTGCGATTGCCGTCTTGGATGCTTAAGGTCTCATACGACACTATAAATTCAACGTTCATTAATTAATTAGAGGACAAGTTGCCGAGGCACGAAGAATGGAATTGCTACAAGACGCTTCCCCTAATCTTCCCTGCAAAAAATGTGTTGCAAGGACGCAATATCCGCTCTCAGGACAAGTGCTATAAATTCAATCTGAGTTGACTTCTCAGTCTAAGCAACGTAACGACTTGGGGACTTGTCCCAACTTCGTGTTGCTGCATGTAACATGTCCTCTGGTGTTTTCTGAACTTAGCTTTTTAAAGCAACATTTTATAGCGTTATTATTAACGTAAGTAAACGTTATCGAGGTGTCCAGTGCACGAATATTTTTTTACCGGGAGTTAATTATTTTACATAATCACTGCTATTGTCTCCGAAGAAATCCCATTACTGTTACTTTGGATATTCTAACTGAGTGATCCACGATGGTCGGTTGCTATGGCTTTTTCTCCCGCAAGGTTCTTAAATTCAATTTTTGGCTCACAGAGGAGTAATTTATTTTCCAAATGAAGCAAAATATTAGAACCTGTTCATTAGAAAGAAAATCCTTAATTTTTCTGCAGTTGTAAAGGTATTTTGGAAGTTTTTTAAATTATGACGTCATTAATGATGCCTATTTTTGGTAACAACATCAAAAACTTGTTAAGCAATGTTCAAAACTTTACAGACATTTTTGCTACTCAAAAAGAACGTTTATAGTGAAAACCCCATCTCAATCAGATTAAAGGGTACGAAGTTACAGCTAATGAAAGAAATTCAAATTTCCCGCCAAATGACCATATATGGTCAAAATTAAGGCTATTTAAACGCCAATACAATGAATGTATTGGCACAGCGGCAAACACAAAGTTGCATAAAATCAAAATTGTAGTTTTTTCAATTTGGGATGTGTGGTGTTATGACGCGTTTTCGTCATAAGATACGTCATTAGCACGTCATAATGACGGTTTTTAACTTCGTACCCTTTAATCTGATTGAGATGGGGTTTTCACCAGAAATCATAGAATTCTATAGAAAAAACTAATATGGTTTTTTTACTATTTCTTTCCTAAATTTTTTTTCTGATGCCAAATTTGGACATCATTAATGACGTCACAATGGCGGTCTAATGAGATGTAATTGCCACCAATTAACAGGTAATTTATCAACCTACTTCCCAGCCACGTTTTGTCACATTTGATGCATTTTACATTTGTCTAAGACCTAAAACTCTCAATTTCCGGAAGGAAAAGCCCTAGCAACCGACCATCGTGATCACGCACAAAGCAATTTAAGACAAGGCTCCAGGAAACAATAGAGTAATCCTAATAGCGGAGCTCCCGCGCGGGCCGAAGGCCCGCGCGAGCGGAGCACCATACCTAAGAAAAAATGTTAACCCATCGAGTTGATTTTTCATGGACACACAGGGAGCCCAACGGCTGTACGTCCGTCCGTACATACATACATACATACATACATACGTCCGTACATACGTCCGTGTACATCGCGATGCTGATTGGCTGATTGCTTTTTGGCGCCAACTTGACGCGCGCTGACACTTTGAAAACTGAAAATTTACAAGTTTCCTTGCAGTTTTAACTTGCAAAGCTTAAAAGTAGTATTCTCGAAACCTCGTAAAAATTTAGCGATTTTGATGAACATTAATCTGTGCCAATCTTGACAGGTTAAAGCGAAAAAAACCGTACGTTTGAATTTTTTTCGGGCCTGGTGTCGTTTCAAAAACTGCTCGAAAGACGAAAGACACAGAGGATATTTTCAAAGTTGGACGACTTTTTAGTTGGATTCGTAGTTTAAAAAAATTCCTCATAATGAATAAGTCATTGAGGATCGTGTATTCTTCGTTTCGTGAAGATGCCTTCAATAAAGCTGCTTAAAAATCTAGCCAAAGTTGGAAATAAATCAAGAATCGTCTGCATTGAGCGTGAAACAAGGACCAGTATGCTTCGAAAAGACAACAAGGAAAGCACTTCAAGGTAAAGACCCTGGCCAGAAAATGATATCAAAAAGTCTCTTGTACCTATATTTGATCTTTTATCTTTGATTTGGGATTGATGACTTAAAAAAAACCTTTTATGCACGTTGAACTGTGGCCAAGTTTAAAGAAACACTCGATCAAGCCTTACATGAAAATAATGTACAACGACATTTTGTTTTACGGTGAACTTTTTGCACTAGTTCTAATAATAATAAAATTAGTAAAAAAATTGATTTTGAACTTATTTCAACCCCACTAATGTGTAAATACAGCTCAAGTTTTGGTCTGGAATTTAATGAAACAATTGACAGGAAAAAAAGAAGGAATTTTGCCATGCAAACTAGAATTGTTTTTATACTTTATTCATCTGGATGAAGTTGCTCAGTGAGCCCTGTGAAGCCTTAAATACAGACTGAAAATGCTTAATTCCTTGTTTTCTTGTTATTTCAATTAGCTGTTTTTATAATCACTTTAAATTGTATTATCAGTGTAATCTGGAAGAGAAAAGTGGGAGACAAGTATTCGCCTAGCTAGTGTGTCATTCTTTTCTACATTAAATAACAAAACAAAATAACAACAACAACCACAAAAAACAAGATGTCACAAATATAGTGAAGACAGACAAATCAATATATGTTGTTCTGTAATATTCAGGATGTCGAAAAGGTTTAATTACTTGTATCAATTTAAAAAAATGTTTTGGAGATTTTGCTTTCTATTTCTGAAAATTATGAACCCTTACAAAGTCAGTTATGAAATCTGACAGTGAATCTGAATATTAAAATTTACTGTAACAAAGGTCACTGAGCATACAAGCCCATACAATATACAAACCAAAACCAAAACTTATTTTAAAAATGCTTTTTAAATAATCTTCATTTCAACTTTTTCAATTACCACAGGAAGCCCAATTCATTTGAATCAAGAACATAAAAAAATTAAAATTGAAATTGGAGCTTTGCTTTTAGGTAGTAGTTGTTTTGAGTTGTTTTACAATTTCATCTAAAGTCATGATTAGTGTAACCTGGAAGAGAGAATTCTTGTTTCGTGTAAAGACAACTATTTATCAGTGTCATTCTACTCTACATAATAAAAAAAAAACCAAGATGCCACAATACTGTCAAGACAGAAAAATCTAAATATAATTTTCTGCAATGTCTAATTGTTTAATTGAAGGATGTTGAATTAGGTTCAGTATTTATGTGAATGAAATCAGTTTGAGGGATTTTTGCATCCTATTTCTGAGAATTATGAAGCACTACTACTAAGTCAATTATAAAATCTGACACAAATATCTGAATAAATATCACTATGGTCACTGAGTTGAAAGCCTTATAATTCTCAGGAGACTGAAGGGCAAGAAATAAAGCTTGGTCTATAGTCTTTATTTCAACTTTTACAACAAAATGCAATATTTGTTTGCCTATTACCACAGCAAGCCCAATTCATTTGAATCAAAAACGTCAAAATAAAACAAAGTATTTAAAATTATTATTATATTTAAATGGGAGCTCCGCTATTAGGTAGTACCTAATTTTTATATTATATTCTTTTGTTTCCCCGGAGCCTCGTCTTGAATTGCTCATTGTGCGTGAACACTCAACCAATATATCAAAAGTGGACTATTAATCAAATCTTAACTTTTGTTTCTATTCATTATCATCTTTGGCACATGTGAGATGCGACGTTTGAACTAGACCTAATTCAGTTTATAATTATATAAAAATTATTATCATAAAAATTCCCAAGGGGGGATTAGTGTTATCCAAACTTGCCGTTTTGCATTTTCGGCTCAGCCTTGCGTATCGTAAAATGACTTATATATATATATTCATAGCGAGCATATCAAACTGAGGTCATAGTTGGTTTGTTTTATATATATGTGACCAGTAGGAGGATCCCCTCTGTTATAATGACGAAAGCACTCCTAGCTTTCATCCTATTGACAGCCACAATATATAACGGTATGTATTTCTGCTAGACTCACTCAGTGATACATACGATTCACTGCACTCAACTTATTAAATGTTTAGCTCGGCATACACGTTATAGAGGACAATGCAAGTTGTAGGAACATGAGACGAGAACTAGGGCTACTTAGGAGGTGTTTACATGACACTAGGATCATCCTAGCAGGCGAATTATCCTACCTGCTATACATTTATTGCATGCTGTTTACATGGAAATTTGTGTCTTCACTTCGGGTACTAGGATCATCCTGCTAAACAGCATGCAGTAAATGTATAGCAGGTAGGATGATTCGCCTGCTAGGATGATCTTAGTGCTAGGATGATCCTAGTACCATGTAAACACCCCCTGAAAATTCGTTTTCGTTTGATCAGTAAGTTAATTGAAATCTCTGCCTAAAAAATTCCAGACCCGTGCAACAATCTGGAGGAGCAATCTCATGAATAATATAATGGTGTATTGTAAGCACATCAAATGTAAATGTCCGTCGATGTACATTCAGAGGAAAACATTTTAGGAAGACCTGAAAGAGGGACAAAGAGAGAAGAAAAATATCAAGGAATTATTTGGAGTGAAAAAAAAAGAACAAACAATTTGCTTCTGCCGAAAAAGTCGATCGCAAAAAGTGCAGAAGACATTTTGGGGTAGAGAGTGGTAACATAACTATTCCAAACTAATTTTTCATGCTGAATGCGAATATGACACTTACCAAGACGTATTCTGTAATCTTATCTCGAAATTTGTTTGTATCTCTTGCATAATCGGTGTTTTCATACAAAATTTCGTTTTTTGAAAATTCGTATCTCCTTGATTTTTCAATTTATATCCTTCAAACTTTACAGTTTTACTGATTTTGATGTGCTCTTTCCAGCTATGGTAATTGCATGTTTTTAAGTTTGGGAACTTTTGGAATTACATGAAAAAGCCGTTAGTCAGTGAAATGACTGTAGCAATTCACAAAATACGTCAATTACACGTATAAGGTTGCAGAATACGTCTTAATTAGTCACAGTCATATTCGCATTCAGCATGAAAAATCAGTTTAGAATAGTTGTGTTACCAGTCTATACCCTAAAATGCCTCCAGGTATCTGATTTTTCGAAAATGCGCCTAGTCTAAAATGCAAAAAATCCCGGACAATGCATCCAGACACCAGAGGAGCTGAATCCGGCATCGCATTGATTTACGCGGTGCGGCTGAAGATCTCGACCCCAACCCCGTTATCCTTCGGCAGAACACAAGTTACAACGCTACTTTCTGTCTTTGTTTTTGGTTTGAGCTTCACATCTTGAAAATCAAATTGATTATTGGAGGGTTAAGCCAAGCTCACCTCATGAGAGAAGAAATAGAAGTATTGTAAGGAGATCACAGATTTGATAGCAAAGCCCACTGACACCTGATGCCTAAACTAATACGGAAAGCAAGTGTGGCCGATGGGATAGATAAGCTGATCGAGTTTTACTGGAAGAGAACTTTTTATATTTAAATCAAATTTCACTGTTTTCGCGCGTGATGGCGTCAACGTTCTAACTAAAAATAACTTACAGCGCGCCGCGAACATCACACTGACATCAGAACACCAGTTCTGCTCTCTTAGTATTATGCTCTCTCGAGCCAAAGCCAGTATTACCCGCCTCGTAGCCGAAATAGCTGTTTTGTTTCATCCCTGACTACGAGGGACAACTAACTTTCACCATGACTGCCGCCCAGTTGGCTCAGTTGGTTGAGCGTCGGTCTCTTGTGGCGTGAGACCGGGGGGTTTCATTCCCGGCCGGACCAACACTCAGGGTCTAAAATAACTGAGGAGAAGGTGCTGCCTTTGTAATACATCTGCAAATGGTTAGACCTTCACGCCTTCTCGGATAACGACGTTAAACCGTAGGCCCCGTCTGCTTTCACTCTAACCCTGCTTGTATAGTAGTGGACGTAAAAGATCTTGTTGTACTGTTCGCAAAGAGACGGGATTGTCGCCCGGTACAACAGTCTGCCTTACTACTAACAAACTCTAAGCGCATTTGATTATATACATATAGATATTTGCGCTATATAAATGCAAAAATTTCATTTCATTTTTTTCAATTCACATTATGACAGAATCTGTAACGGGGCATGAATAGACCACTTTCATAATTCAGTTTTTTCCAGTAGAGAAAATGAGGGCCTTGTGCAAGAAATTATCAATGCTATGTGAGAAATTGCTTCAAGACAAATATTTTCAGAAAATTTTATCAGTTTTTGTTCAATATCAAAAAAGTTATGCGCTGTCAAAAATAGAGAGTTTTGTATGTAATTTTGACCAAAAGCCTTGGTAGCCTCGTTTTGGTGCATTTTCAGAATTTCAAATCCCCATATCTTGTCAAGGATTTAATGTTTTCTTTTGAAAATTGCACAAATTATCAAAATCAACAATCTTAATAATTTCAAATTGATACAGTTCCAGAAATAGTAATTTTTCACTATTTATGCTAATTAGCAGCGGCCATTATGAAAGTCGTGTATACTCGATGTATAAATAACCAGGACGTTTGTTGTTGTTTTAAGTGTCTTGCATGGAATGCCACATTTGTTTCTCCAACTATTCCAACTGTGTTTCCCAATACCGAGAGTGCACAGATGACGATGCGAATGGCTGCTACAAAAAGGTCGATGGAAAAAGCGTGGAAAAGAAATGCATGGTCTTCAGCGATTGTCTATTGGAGCAAACACAATGTATCAGTCACAACGCAACTTGCAAGGTCTACTGTTGTAATCATGCTCACTGCAATCATAATGCTTTGTTGCGAGTTGATCTTGGCTGCAAATTGATTCTAGCACTAGTTCTTGTATTGGTATTGCTCTGATAGTGACGAATAAGTCAATTCCTGTGCTGTCTCAGTGGATTCTCTAGTTAGGCAAACTCAAAATGTAAAGCTGTCCTTGTCAAATAGGTTTATACAAGTTTTTGTCCCCAGTGATAATAATAGCAACAACAATAGTTATCATGGCTATTACTAATAATAATGATTTGATAATGATGATGATGATGATTATAATAATTATCTAGCCTCCTTCGCAGCGGCCCTTTTAAGACTTGTCACGCAACGTCAAAAGACTTGTCACGCAACGCATGGCGAGGAAACATTGCGAAGGAGACTAAATTTTTATAATGATAAAAATAATAAAGTGATCGGCGAAACATTGTAATTGCATTGCCAAAAGTTACTGCAATGATCCTGATAGTTACTGCAGAGCAAATCCTGGGTTTACCAACTGTGAAGTATATTGCTGCAGAGGAGATTACTGTAATACTGGTACAACTGTTACGGTCAGCACATTCTTCATGGTAGCACTGGCAATACTAGCTCTCATTATCCACTGATATGTGATGGTGTTGTTCTTCTTTTACTGAACAGTGAACAAACTTTATATAAAGTATAGACTGTGCTTTTTTTCTGCATTGTTGAAGTTTATGATGTAGCTATGATCCGTTGTGCATGTCAATACATGTAATATTATATTTGATGTAACCAAAACCCAGATTAATTCGGCTCCCAATAAATATATAATTGTTGCAATCAAATAAACTAACTTGTTTATGCGACTTTTCCCATCAACTTTTCTACTTCATGTATGACTCCATGAAATGGCACTATTCAACTTACACTATTAACGTATAATATAACTACTGAATAGTGCCATTTTTGGGGGTCATACATGAAGTAGTAACCCAAAAGATCGTCGTTGCAAATCAACCCGTGTAACAACAAACAAACGAGCCAATTTGACTTTGCTTTTGTACTTGAGTTTAGACTCTTTCATTGAGTGAAACATTGAGCAACAAAGGAAGAAGATCAAAGATGACCAATCAGTTTATTTTAACAATTCATTGAATTAATACTTTCTAGATAAATGAGTTACATTTTATCAGCGATACATATTTGTTTGAAATTTGTTTAGCTCAAGGGAGCACAGCAGTCTGTTGTTTTACTCTGTTGTTTCGAATTCGTTCGTTGAGTCACCATCTTTTTAGGTCGTCTATCCGCTGACAAACGTAAGCTCGATCGCAATTATACTCTGCTGTTAGCAAAAAAAAAAAATGCAGGCGCAGGATTACGCTGAGCGAGCACCGAAGGGGTTCGTAGGGATTTTCAAAAGTCGGAGGAAACTCCTCGCTCTTTCGGGGCTCGCTCGGCGTAATGCTGACTCGCACGGCGTAATCCTGCGCCTGCACAAGCAGATAAACCTAAAAAAAGATTGCGACTCAACGAACGAATTCGAAACAACAGACTAAAACAACAGACTGCTGTGCTCCATTGCTTAGGTATTTAAAAAACGTTTTTAATTTGCATACACGACTGGAAGTAACAACCTTAGATTATTCATATTGTTGCTGTAAATCATTAGTTCATTAATCTTGTAGAATTTTGTGCTTGATGGATACTGTTGCCCCGTTCACTTGTATCCATGGTTACATCAGATAATCACGTGCCAACGCCACCAAAGTTGCCATGGTAACAAACATGGGAATGGCCTTTAGATTGAGACTGCTATTGCACAAGTTTCCCGTACAGCAGTAGACTTTGCAATTATCGCCGCATAGACTCTTAGCTTTCTCACAACCAGATTGAGTTGCGCAGGTTTTCGCTACACTGTCGTCAGTGCCAACTATCTTGGAACACATGTCACCCGGGCAGTCGATTTTTTTGGAATTGCAGTTGCCGCTACTGCTAGCGCATGCGTAGCACTGGTGAGACTCACCTAGGTGGAATTAAAAAAACAAGAATGAAAGTTATTAAGTGCAAATCAATTCCTCAACTGATAAAATCAAGGGCACTAGGACAAAGTTTGTTGTGTATATATGTTAATAAACCGAGATAAAAATTGTACTTATTATCTGCTGTCAGTCCTAGACGTCACATAATTTCCTTTGCTTTTGACCTTTCTGGCCTCTGTTATAGCTGTTATAAAGCGCGCGCTATCTTCGGTCAAACGAACGTTTCAACGGTTTGTATTCGTTTCGAATTGGGTTCCAATCCCCGCTCCACCAAACGTTAGTTAGCGATTTTGTTAATAAGTTAATCATATCCACATAGTGGTTCAGTTCTTCATCTGCTGGCACTCACACTTAAATTACTATCTCTACAGTAAATATTTTACATACAACGCTTAACACACATGTTGATTTTTGCTGAGGGAGGAAAAACTGGAGAACCCGGAGAAAAATCCTTGTAGCATGGTAGAGAACAACACATCAAACAAACTCAGTTCACTTATGATCCAGCGCCCAAGCAAGGACTCGAATCCGAACCACAGTGATAAATGGCCCTTGCTGTCACCAATAGGCCAACCATCACCCACAAAAGCTATTTAAAAAAGCTTATTAAGATAATTAAATATATTTTTGCATCTATTTTGATTTTTTAAGAATGTTTTGTAAGAAAACTACTAGGGGGAGTACCCCCCCCCCCCCCCAATATTAACGTTTGATAACTTCACGTTAAGACAGGAGCCCACGATTCAACACATGTAGGTTCATGTGCATCACGCAGAGTGCAAAAAATGATGTTGCATAGGTTCATATTACATCTGGTCCTTGCGTGCCTGACTCATACCGGGAATAAACTGGGGAGTTTTTTTGTTACACATTATCTATTTATTACAACCATATTCCATTTTGTCGTAGATTCAAACATGAACAACAAGGAAAAACAATACGTTTAAAAATGTATACTTCGTCTACAGCCCGCTGTGATGGAATACAAACTCAATTATTAAACTAAAAATGGCTTGGAAGGGACTATTTCAATCGAAGGCTTTAGAGAAAGACAATGATTCAACCAAGAACATTTCATGCGATATTTTGCACTCGCAGTACATATATCACACTAACTCGAAACATGGCATATCTGAATGACATTACGCTGTCCTTTGCTCACTCCCCTTAACTTGGTCCCCTGTGGCGCGGAGAGCGAAGGGACGACAGTGCTATCTCGTCTCAGGCTAAAGCACAGAAATTAAACCGACTTGGCCCGTCCCCTGCAATTTGACCATGGGCACAAGAATCTCCCACGTGCACGTATTTTCAGTGTTTCAGAGTCATATTCTTTAAAATCAATACTGTACTGCAAATACTTAAGAAGATAGAGAAAATATACAATACGAAGTTTTCGCGCGTGGGGCAGAATTTGTGCGTGATACAAAAAATGAAGAAAATTAACATGTAAATGTTATAGTAAAGAGCAATTACAAATTACAAATAAAGCAACTGATGCCACACCTGGTTGAAGTACGGCCAAGAGAAGGCAAGCAAACAGAACCACGACAATTGGCTTCATTTTAACGATAGTCTTGGTAAAACAGATCTTGAACAGCAAATTGAAGGTACGGCCTTGTTTGTGATATTGTACTGAATAGCCCAAAGACAAAAGTGCAGAAATGCAACTCAACTTAGCTTAGCTTAGTTGGTCGATCGACTTGGAACTTGAAACGACTGGCTCACAATTCTAATTGCAACATACTTATAGTCAGTACTAAGCTATTTATTAACAAAACTGTCATGTTTTTAGTACTATTCGTCTTATCTTTATAGTTATTCATTGTTGGGGGCGTAGGCCTTAGTCAAATCGAGAGGAATGAGTATAAAGTATGTAACGAATTGAATACATATGAATTAATCAATGCGGTAATATTATTGTGGGAAAATATTAGAAATTTAGTATTCTTTGACTTAGTCTTAAAATAAAACGAGCAAAGTGGAACACGATCTTAATGATGTGCAAAAGATGTGATTGGGCAAGTATCATAGCTAGGCTATGTTGACTTAAAAACATCTTATAGTCGAATTGATCATGGGAGATCATTGTATGAATGTTATAATTAAGAGCGTAGGACTTTGTCAAATCAAACTGAAACAAAACAAACAAAAAAAGACTGAATAAAGTCAGAAATA
Organism: Telmatactis stephensoni; assembly: GCA_029948255.1. Lineage (NCBI taxonomy): Eukaryota > Metazoa > Cnidaria > Anthozoa > Actiniaria > Isophelliidae > Telmatactis > Telmatactis stephensoni. The sequence continues at coordinate 39,396 of JALIZF010000988.1, read as the reverse complement.
GACGACTATCAATTTCACATTTAAATAAAGTTGTTAATATTATTATTATTAGAGTGATTTTCATCGGACTGTGAAACAATTACTAATAGTCAGTGTTTAATAGTGTCTAATAGTTGTATTGCAACAAAAGAAAACAATGGGTGCAGAGTCTATTAGTGTCTATTAGCTTAGTAACTATTTCACAATCCGGTGAAAATCACTCTATTATCAGGCCAATAGACAAATCAGGCAATAATCAATGCACGTTTTTTCAAATCTAGTGGCAAAGAAAAATTATTTTACTGCAAAACAATTATCAAGACAAGACAAGACAAGAGTAACAATTGTATACTGCTCGCAGTAGTTGGGAATTAGAATAGAGTGATTTTCATCGGACTGTGAAATAGTTACTAAGCTAATACACACTAGTAGATCCCAATTCCATTGTTTCCTTTTGTTGAATTTTGACTGCTATACACTAATAGCTAGTTAGTATTTCACAGTCCGATGAAAATCACTCTAAATATCCTTAATATTACTTATATAACATTATTAGAGTGATTTTCATCGGACTGTGAAATACTAACTAGCTATTAGTGTGTAGCAGTCAAAATTCAACAAAAGGAAACAATGGAATTGGGATCTACTAGTGTATATTAGCTTAGTAACTTAGTAAGTATCTCATAGTCCGATGAAAATCCCTCTATAACAACATATTAATAATGTATGTATGATTTATCACATTTATAATTATCGAAGAACGATTGAATTCAAAGTCTTCTCTATCTTAAGCTCCTTACCTGTTATTTTTCGATTATCAAAACTGATTTGTATAATTACTATAGCTAGTTATTGTTTTTTTTTAATATAATTTGGCAAGCCTATGCATGATAATCTCTAAATCTTGCTTCAAAGCGTCAAATATATGAACATCACTGTGTGACTTGTGACAACTGTGTTGAACCGTGATTTTTCATTTCAAAGAATAATAATAGTTTTAATTGTTCATGATGCTCTTCACCTTATTTAGCAATGTTCTTCTTTTAATCGAACAAATGAGCCCGGATTGTTCGAACTGATCTTTTTGTTGAGACCCAACGGACAAAATATGTAAGAGGAAGCTCACTGCTTAAAAACAACAACAACAACAACAATTATCAACAACAGAAACACTATAACTCGCAGCGTGTTATGCATAGGTCATCCACTACGGTTAGAACGAAGCTTGTGATTTGGTAAAGCAACAAAAACAAAGAATTGGGGGATTACTCTGAACAATGTCTTTTTGTTCTACTTGTCGCCTGTGGCATTGTTTCCTTCCGGTACCGTAGTGTATTACTGGGTGTTCGTAAATCCCAAAATTTATGCCACTTATTAAGATGCCGACTCATTAGAAATTCAGAGGGCATTCAGCCTTGATTGGCAAACTTTTGGTCACAACTTTTTAGAATCGCGTTCAATTTTGATAGCTTTTTAGGAACTTATATTCCTATTATCCAGCTATAAATTGTCGAAGAGAAATATTTTTGGAATAATTTCAACAAAAATCGACCCCACTGTTTAGAAATTTTTTGGCAGTATTTATGGATGAAACACTGGAAATCAAACTACAATGAATCAATCTCAAGGCTCAGTGAATTTTACAAAAATCGTCGGATCGAGTAGAAATGCAATACCAATAAATGTAGAGTGCATTACTTAATCCGTGAAACAAACACTACTAATTACTACTAAGTGTTGATTAGACAATAGGAAACAAAGGAATTACCAAATTTAGCACTATTTTGTACTATTTATGTTTCACGGATTAAGTTCGTGCACTCTAATAACACAGCTAGCTGATAATCAATTAAACTCTGATGATTAGCTAAATTCATATTAGAGACGGGAAACTCGTCTGACAGAAAACTCGTCCTACTTTCCCGGCCAAAACGACGAGAAAGTTGGACGGATAATTCGTCTAATGATAAAAACCGTCCTAAATTCCCATAAGACGTGGAAATCGCGACGGGTTTTCTGTTTATAAAGATTTTTGTGCAACGAAATTCCGTCTGAGACGAGTTTCCCGTCTCTAATATGAATTCAACAAATATGGAAATTCATGCATGACACTTTGACTGACACTTTGATTGACACATGTCAAGTTTTGCGAGCAAAGTGATCAGTACCCATGGGAATGAATCTGACCAATCTGGTATGCTAATCATTCCATTTGGATGCTGGTTAATCAACCGTAAGAAGATGTCGCCGAGAACAATAGGAACCTAAGATGCTATAAATCGGTAAGTCTCTTTTGATACCCTAAAAGAGACCAGGAAATTCTAAAGCTCTAAACTTCAATTTCAACACCCTAAAAGATACCAAATCGCTGATTTTTACCCCTAAGAGATACGACGAACATACCCGATCCTTTCACAATGGAGTCCCCCCGGAAAAAAAATTCTGTTGCGCTTTACGTCAATTTGGGTTACCTGTATCGATGGAAAATACCGCTGTTCAGTACTGTATCGTGTTATCAAAGATGGCGGAGAAAGCGTGTGCTTATACTGGATTCCTTGAACAACTATATCTTGAGGTAATGAATGATAATAGTGTAATAATATCTTCTTTTCTATTTCTTTTTCGTCTTATGATGCTAAGTAATTGATCCGTTGAACTTGATAATATGATTTTATACTGAGTCATACTGCCAAAACTCACGTGCCGATTTTCAAACTCACCAGTGTAAACTTTACGGCGTGTGCCGGGTGCGGGGATATGTTCTGGATTATCATGAATCTACTTCAGTCCTACAACCATTTTTATCAATAATCATTTACTTTGATATCTTAACGACCATGCAGTCCGGTTCATATCCAGTTTTGATGACGAGTGGCCTGACAAAATGGTGTGTGTAACTAGATCAAGTTATCTTCAGAATAATTAAGTTAAATTTCCCTTATTTCTTTGAAATGGCAATGCATATCCACAGCACTTTTCAAGCTGTGAAGCCTATTATTGAAAACATCAGTCGTTGTCACTATACACTAATTCGAAGGTTTTACTATCTTTCGCGCTTTTAAAGAAATGTTTGCCATAATTTTCTGAAAGGATTTGAGTTTTTGCACAAGACAGTGATGGTTTCGTTCGGGGGCCAGCCCAACAGCAAAAGTGAAGGGGCCAAGACTTGTTTATATTTGAGGACGGCCGAACTATTTGCCAGAATTGTGGCTTGTAAATCTCGAGTCCTTGGATCTGTTTGGATGGCCAAAATCAATTCATTTAGGATTCTTGGACAATCGCTATCGTAAAGATAAAGTTTTGGAGCAGCTCAAGAATTTTTGGGTAGGTTTTTAATAACAATATTTTCGATTGTTGCAAGAGTCATGAGTTGCCGTGACAGACTGACGGCCAAAGGTCATGAATTCAGTGAACTTGCTAAAACTATTCGTTACGTAGCTCTCTTTGAAAGTCCTTTGAAGCCTATTCAGTGCTAAAATAAATTTTTTAACTATCTCAATCCTAATTTCGCCTTTATTTGTTATATGAATTTATTTAATTCTAGCCTGTGAACAGGCTGATTCACAGGTAGTCTCCCTCGCAGCCGCTCCTAGAGGAATCCTTGCGTGACGACACTAGGAGCGGCTGCGAGGGAGACTAGTTCACAGGCTAATTTAATTCTCAGCAACGATGAAATCGCCGCGGCAAAATTAAAACAGTTAAAATTAACAGGAGAGCATTTATTCCTTACTCATGTGTATTATATTCTTATTTGCCGGATAAGAAAGTCGACAGAGGTAAAGAGTTTTACAAAACCGAGGTTGATTGTAAAAATATGCTTGAATATAACTGCGTAAACATGGAATATCATAAGTGTGGTGTTCGTCAATAAACACATTTCCTCAACCCTAATTGGCCGAAGCAGTATTTACAAAATATCACAAATACAAAATATAGAGATTTAGATTGCGGGCGAATCGACTTAGATTGCGGGCGAAACGACTTCAGATTGCGGGCGAAACGACCAGCGAGCGAAACGACCGGCATTAAAGTCGTTTTCGTATGAGTGGGAAGCTTACCGTACCGTATCGTAACTGTACCAGTATCATAGTTTCTATAAAAACATTTGAAATTCCTGTAAGTTGTAACCGTATCGTCTTGTAACCATACAGTGTTCCCACTCATCCGAAAACCACTCTATATTCTTTGAAAACTATATGTCTTGCTTCCCATAATGTATTCTTTGTAATTGGTAGCAGCCAATGAAAATGCAAGAAACTCTTATGAATGAACCTTCGGAGGTGTGCATGAACAAATTACTGAAAAACTTTCGATTCTACGAATTTTTGCTCAATTAGCGGGAATCGGTTATAACAGAACGATTTCAACGGCAACTAATTTTCCCCGAGCTGGGGATTTTGGCGTGCCTCTTTGGTTATGTATTGGTGGATGAGAAAACAAGGAAGTGTAGTGCGGAATGCTTTAATTTTTCCCCTCCCACCCTTCCCCCTTTCACTCTCAGTTGCGTTTTGGCCTTTGTCTGTACGGATTTATTTTCCATTGTTCCGCCACAAGAACAATGGACTTCGTCATTCCCCATTCTTAATCATCGATCCGTGGGATAATGCCCGGTTTGAATAGAAAATTAATTGCCATAGCTGGAAATAGCATGTTAGAATTAGCAAAACAGTTTGAAGGAAATAAATTCAACACTTCATTTTGCGCAAATATGAATTTTTGAAAAGTGCAAATTTTGTAAGAAAACTTTTGCTGGTAGGCATCTCTTGCCTACCAACGAATGCTTTGATTCGTATAAAATTTCGATTTTCGAAAATTCATATCTTCATGAGTTTTGAACCTCCTTCATTCAAACTTCAAAGTTTTACTAATTTTGACCCACTCTTTCCTGCTATGATAATAATTCCTCTGTCCTGCTACTTTTGGAATTACATGATAAAAGCTCATTGGTATATTAAGCTTAATCTTTCAGCTATAAAAGACCGAATGTATATTTTTTCTATGCCTTGAGTTTCTTGAAATCAGGCATTCAAGAGTGTCTAGCTTCAATGCTTTTCCATAAAAAAACTCAAAAGACGGCCAATATTCCAATTACCGAGGAAGAGTTTTTACATTCAGCAACAGAGGTCCATTCGTACTTTTATCTTTCGTCTACAAAATTTTGTTTCCACTTCCAAATAAAGCTCCAAGATTCGTTAGAGTATACCTATTGTCTTTTCCTGAAAATTTCTTTGTATTTCAGCTACAGCTAAAGCCTTGTATTGAGATCACGGTTTAGTGAGTTGAGCTGTTTGACTGGATTCAAAAGTAAGTATGTCCTGCCATTCTGTGCGATGATAACTCTGGTACTGTAATGGTAAAAATTATTATTAATCATTATTCCAGTCAGGATGTAATAGATAAAACTAAGCTTTTTTCCAATTGGTCTTATAATCCATAATTTATAATCATCTAAACACCCAACTCTCAGCTCACTAGTTCATCTTGATAGAGGGAGGAAAATGGGAGAACCCGGAGAAAGGTCAAAGCAAGGGAGGGAACGACGCGTCCAGGAATGGAACCAGGGACCATATGCAGAGGTGAGAGGTCTAACCACTAAACTGCATGCCACCTTGTTCTTCAGGGTTTGAACTGCGGCCTGTTTTCGTAAGAACCAATCCATCATAGAGATATAATCCATAAATTAGCTACTTATACCTATTTTTTCTTCTTCCCAGCCTACCCGTGTGAGTTAAATACAGTTATCAAATACAACCATACATTACTGTTCTGGTTATGGATTCAAAAGACGATAAAAAGAATTGAGCAAATAACAGAGTCTGGAAAAACTTAACTATGAGGTTCAAATTGAGATATGTTCTGATATTCATAACTGTTGCGTGTGCTTTGTGGTTTCTTTTTCGGAACTATGAGTCCCCTACTCCAATAGTTATATGTGGAAATGCGTCCGATCTCATTGATGTGGATGCCATTACGCCAAAAGGCAGAGCCAAAGTGGACATTTTTATTAATATACCTGCAGCTGGACACCTTAACATCAGACGCCAAGTAATTCGCAATTCCTGGCTGTTTACGTCAAAACATTACTCCATGGCATACCGATTTTTCACCGATGGGATAGGCATAGAGCAAGAACTTATGGACAAACTTAAGGACGAGCAAGCACAGTTTAAAGACTTGGAATTTCTTCCAACGAAAAAAGGTTACTGGTTGACTCACCGATATCTCTTTGCAATGTTCTGGGCTTATGAGCATTACGATTTCTTGTTTTATATGAAGGTTGACGATGACTATTTTGTATGTTTAAACAATCTGATGAATGACTTACAATATCGCAAGCACGAAAGGCTTTTGTACTGGGGTCATTTTGGGTGTGACCCCAAAATGGTAGCAATGGACGAGGGATTTCTCATAATATCAGTCGATCTTGTGCGAGAATTTATCAAGCGCAATAACTCCCTGTGTTGTAGTCCATTTGGAGGCCAAATGATAGCAATGTGGATCAACAGATTAGAACATAACGGATATGACGTCACATATTTTCCTGACAATAGCAGACTAATGCATTACCGGAAATACTTAAAAAATGAACATAGCAATATGTGTAGGGAGATTCTAGGTGTTCATCAGGCTTACCCCAAACACATGGCCCGGTACTGGAATTTAACCAAGCACAACTGGTTTTCCATAAAAAGAGAAGAGTTTTTGAAGGTAGAGAGAAAGAAGTACAGGGACTATTGTGATTTACCAAAAGGTTGGGATTGGAGGGTTTTGAATCCTTTTTGGAGGAAAGAACCCAAACCGTGCTGGCAGCCAGGCCTTAACTGGCCTGATCTCGAGAAGTACAAGGCAGTTCAAAGTAGAGAACTTGAGGAACATACCACTGCTTCTCCGAACTCCACGACGGAAGTGCAAAGAAGTAATGCCGTCTGGGCGTGGCTGCAGTCGATGTGGTGACGCTAATGTCCTCTCGTATTTAGCTAAAAAATTAGGATGCAATACAATACAATACAGTACAGTGCAGTGCAGTGCAGTGACAATATTAGAGTTGTAAAATTTTACAAAAATTATAGGTTTTATGGAGAAATGCTTAGTATCGTAAATTACCATTAGATTTCCATGTTACTGAGATACTGGATTTTTGTAATATCATTTAGTAAGAGCAAGAAAGAAAAAAGAACTTTACAACACTTGATACTAATATCACAATCTGATTGGTTGATTAGAGTGTCAATAAAAGGACAGACACACTGCTGACGCGTTTCGGCGCGCGCGCTCGTTCTCAGGTTGCCCCGTTTAATTTGATCAGCATTTTTGTGGTTGCTGGCTTAGTAGCCAAGCAACCATAATGCCATCACCTGTGTAAGTCCGTAAACTCTTACGATGGGAGAACGAAGTTGACACGAAATCATGTATTCGGGAGGCATCGGATGGTTACGAAATTGGCCGAGGTTTGTTTGATTACTTTTGGACGATTTGTGATGTATTTCAAGAAAGATCTGCCTTTTATAGTCAAAAGTTGCTATTATTCTATAAAGTATTTCTGCTTGAGCGAAAGATCTTGCAAGTTTTTTGATAAACATTGAGTTTACGAAGACATTCTGAACGAACTAAGCCGAAAATCCGACGTGCAAGCATGGGCAACTATTGAGAGCTTATCAGATTATGGGGTGAGTTCATACCACTTAGAATAAAATAATCTTGTGCTATTTTCCATGCACAGCCAGATATAGCTTTCAGCGATGTACACAAGTTCTTTTTGAGTTGTGATTTGGCGGATTTCTGTAATGTTTGTGGAGAATTTCCAGCGCTGGTCGATCGCACTGGCGATTGCTGGTTCTACTAGAAGCTACTAGAAAGCATTTTAAAATAAGAACAAACATTTTTTTCTAATTTTCCTATATTTCTTTGCATTCCTGCCAATAATTTCACTGTTAATTAGTTTTGAAACCTCGAAATGTTTACTCTTTGAATAGAAGTTTAAACAAACCTGGAAGGAAGCGGCCCAAGCTCTCCGTGACGGAACTGGGGTTTTTCAATAATGCATTTTCTATAAATAGAAATATTCAAATAATATTTACTTTTCGTATATGGTGTCTTTGTGCGTCCTTTAGGGATGTCTCTATCGAGTATTGGTTATTTTTACAATTGAGTCGGGTGCTCTTTTCAAGTATTATATTTTTGTTTTTGTCACGGTGTTGTCATGCAAGGTGTGCAGAATCCCCATTGTATACCCTCATATGAAATCTTGGAATCTTGATTTTCTTGCGAAGAACTTTCATTTGTGTGCTTTTACGTTCATGTTTATTTTTTATAAACTGTATTTAATTAGTTACTTCAAATTACACCTATTTTCAAAATTATGCGACCTTTGCAGACGACACTTGAATGGCTTTTTCAGTGTTTTGACAACCGTCAATCAAATCTCCGACTATTCGTTCTCCCTAAAGCAAGCTTAAATTTACATCAAAGGTCGGAAAATACTAAATGTTCTGTTAATAAATTCAAGTTTGCTTTGTTTATGAATTTGGAAAGCTAAAATTTTACAAATTCTAGTCGTTAAAATTTGATTGACAGAAGCTTAAAATCCAGACAAGCCATCGCCATAGGTCGCGTAATTTTGAAATTGGGTGTAAATGAATATGAATAGTTTTGTCATCTACCATTCAGTAGCAAATCATTTTGAATTTAAACAATGGTTGTGTGTTTAGTCAGGATTGAATTTAAACTTTCTCAATAGCCAGCATAGCAGACCTCTAGGTGACTGAGGGCGAGGGGAAAGGGGAGGGAGGAGGAGGAGGGAGAAGAGAGGGTGCCTTTCCCCATATCACCCAGTCCCCTTGAGGGTCGGCTATGCAGGCTGCTTTCTAAATTAATTGCTATTAGATTACTTAATTGACAATTTTTGCATTGTTCCCAGTTTACCAATTGAAATTTTCTTTTCTGTCTACTTGACTTTTAGGTATGGAATCTATACATGTCTATAATCAAGGGCAGATCAGGGGGAAGGGTTTTACCCCTGAGTTAAAATACTCAAACTTCCCATACCCTAATGGAGGAGATCAAATGCTCCCATCCCTGAGAAAAGAGAATGAAATCATAAAAGTTTTTTTTTCAATGGAGAAAAATGACCATTCAATTGACTACTGCATTATAAGAATAAACTCAAATCCATTACTGATGATTTTTTAGTTGTAATTTACTATTTATTGCCTTAAGAGCCTTGTTCCAGCAACCACATGACCTCTTAGAGGGCTTTTGTTAACTTTTGTCAAATACTTGTTGTAAAAAAGCTCGCTGCATTCGTGATTCCACTTGATTTTTAAGCATTTTATGACGTCAAGAGTGTGTCAATAAGAGGAAAGACAACTCAAAAAATTTACCGATTCCAATTGTAATCCTTTTAAGCCTAATGAAGACTAGTATTGGCTAGTCGAAAATTCGTACATTAAAGAATTCCATAGTTCTACGACGTATTGTTTCTTCAAGTTTCTCGACTATCTTCAATATACGTATTCAATTAGATCTTCTAATAGATCCGTCGTATACCGACACTTTATGGTACGTGGTTGTTTTCGACACAAGTCTATATATATATTTTTTGCTACAACTCAAAGCCACCTCTTTGTTAATAGACACTCTATTACTTATATAGTAGGTTAGTGAATAAGTGAAGAGCCATCATGTGGCCAAGTAAATTCATCTGATTATATAAATACTTTATTTTGAAATAATTTTTGTGGTGCAGGATGGCACAGTTGGTTAGTGCGCGGCCTTCAGTGCGAGAGGTCCCGAGTTCAATCCCCAGCTAGTGACTTCACATCCTTGTTTCGACTTCTTTCCTTTCCGTGTAGCTTTAATTAGCTTTAAATACCCTTAAAACGGAGCACTGATGGATAGAGGGGGTAGAGGGCGCACTTTCGAACGCTTGATACATGAGCTTTTGCCTCGGGAGACTGGGCAACTGACTCCCCGCGATTTCGAAGTAAAACATTAGCCTTTGCCTTTGCCTTTGTATATATATATTAGTTCATGAAGTCCAGGACTTGATAAATGGTTAACGAATAGGAATATTTATCCCTGTTCCTTAGCTTGTAGTTGTGTACAGATTCTTGAAATAATTGGTTAAACTTGTTACTCTCCATCAAACGCGGTGGTTCCAGGGGGGTCCTTTGGAAGTCCAAGGATCCTCAGACAACGGTCTTGCACTCTTTGTATTTCAACAGAGAGATTTTCAGGTATAAACCACCCCAAATGGGACTGGCACTAGCAAGGCCGGGTCTTAGTTATGTAACTTTCCTGCATGCTCTCACGTACGTGATAAATACGTTTACTACTATGCAATAACGTCATATGAAATATATGCACAATAGTCCCCTTCACAGCTCCCTGCGCCATCTTGAAAGGTATAGCCGTGCCTTTGCATCGAAGCGAGACGAACGGTGAGCTTGCAATGACAGAGACCTGTGAACAATTGTTGTAGGTGTTAAAAAAGGTATCTATCATTGCACGCTCACCGTTCGTCTCGCTTCGATGCAAAGGCACAGCTCTCTTTCAAGATGGCGCAGGGAACTGTGAAGGGGACTATTAGAATAATCATGATTTCATTAAAGTAAAAGCATCAAAAACTTATCAATCATTTTGACAAAGCATCGTTGACAAGACGGAGCTTATGATGGGCTGTCTGTGTCTGCCAGCCAATTCATCATGGTAGACGGCTTTTGTCTTCTTAGATTAGAAATACAAAAACTGTTATCAATCATTTCAGTTGACAAAGCATATTTGACGCGAAAGAGATTATGACTGACGCGCTCTGTAGCTGCCAGCCAATGCATCATGATAGACGGCTTTTGTCTATACATGCACTGTAGTATATACGTGACACGCCTATCTGATAAAACTTAAAATTAAGAAGTGAGTTATCCTTCACGAAGCGCGCTGCCCAAGCTTAAGATTAGCCTTTTACTCTTCATAGTTTATTGGTTTCTGTCGACGAACAGAGTGGTTTGATATAGCAAAGAACTACCTTTAAGCAGCTTGTGGTAATCGAGATCGCGTTTTCTAATCAGTGGAGACTACCTCAGCCGTGGAAAAGATGAAGCTACTGTTGGTTGGGTTGGTTGTGTTCTGCAGTCTTCAGCCAGGTATTTAATATACTGACTGAAATATATGTCCTTTCCAAATGAATATCAATTGATATGTTGGTTCAATATATACCATCAAAATAAACTGTTGGTTAGCAATGGTTTAATTCGCGTTAATTATTCGCTGGACCCAAAATGCGTATTTTTCAATACCGTTTATAGATACATTCAAATGGGCTTCAAATATAGATACATATACTTAATAAAGGCAATCCAGAGCCGGAGTGGAGGTACTCCACCAGTATTTGGGTGGGGTGTTTCTGGGATCTTCAAACGGTTACCCTGTTCGTTTATGACAGAAAAACTAAAATTCCTATACCCTGTTTATGATAAAGGATATGCATATCATATCAAAATGGTACTTGAGCTGATATTAGATCTCTCGTGGCCAGATAGCAGCAGATGATACTGTGGCTGTGATTAAGGTTGATGGAAAATAGATACCCTGAATATGACAAGAAACTCAATTAATTGGGAAATGGATACCCTGTTCAAGACAAGAAATTAAAAAATCATACTCTGTTCAGTGGATCATCCCTGTACGTGCATGCTTATTCTATGACGTGTGCAATATTCCTGAAGTTGATAGCTGTATAAAAAGAGGTTTTCTCTCAGTAATATAATCACAGAATACTCAGATATGATAGAAACGATAAAATACGTACTACACTTCCTCAAATCAGAAATCTCAAACGCAAAAGACGGGCGAGCAGCGAGCGGGCACGTATTATTTTGACATTTAAATTTCAGGTTTCTTGCTTTGTTTTTCCCTTTGTTGATTTTCTATATATGTATGCAGCTTATCGTTCATATGTTTTAGCGGAGGACGTTCTTAATGACGAGTTTGCATGATGATTGTAATCATTATTTATTTCCTGGGGTCTGAGGACTCCCATATGTTTGGGTCGGGGATGGTCGTTGGCATTTTTTTATTTTTACGTCTATAGCTAATTCAATTAACGTTGTCGCTGAAAAAAGCCTAAAGCCTAAAGCTTTGAGAGCGGAATCATGATCTTTTTTTCACCGTGACATTATTGCAATAAGAAACTCACTGTATGCTTGCAAATTCATACAACTTGGAAACACATTCCTTAATTTCTTAGATAGCCTACAGCGAGGTTTGTTAGTAAACAAAAGATGGTTGAAAGCCTTTCATTAGGGCTTTACGCTTTTTTTCGCGACAACCGTTAATTAGACAATAGCTATATAAAGTACAACTAAAAACATACAAGATTTCGTCAAATTGCCATTGCCTTCAATTCCACATGCACAATTACAGCTAAAATCGTTGCATCGCGTCCTCTAAAGTCGTTAAGTTTTTGTCTTAAGTCATTCTGGGCGGTGGAGCTTACACATGAGCTCATTCAGTGATTGGTTGATTTGAAATAAGCTCCGCCCTAAAACTGACGGATCAGAAAAACCCAAATTCAAACCATTAATAATTTGCTGGTCGCAATGCAACGATTTCGGCTGTAATAGTTAAGCAGATAGGTGATAGAATTGTACTTTTTATGGTATGATCACAAGATTTGGTATAGTGTGAAATACTGATCAATTTCAGATATAATGCCAGAGTAGTTTTTGCCCTCTGATGTGACCACAGCCTATTCGATCAGCAAATCAAATTTCTAACAAATCGGTACCAATTTTCGTATAAGTACCAGAGTCTAACAGTGAGTAGGTATCGAATACCTCGAGTTTAACCCCTAAAAAGTTACGTTGATCATCTCCATCCCAAATATATGGGATTCAAATTAAACTATATAGAAGATAGTTTTCTATGACTCTACCCGTGAAATAGAGTACGCGTGATGTTGGAAGGAACACGAGAAAAGTTTAAAAATCACAAGCCTTAGGAAGGCCGAGTAATAAGGGAAATTATATTAAGATGAGCTTCTTTCGTCCTATTCGGCCTAACCCTCACTAAACCTTATCGTCCCCAAACCCCAACTCCCTTCCCTCGTCCTGCCATTCAGGGGCGGATTTTAAGGGAGGGGTACAGGGCATGCGCAACCCCTCCTAAGACGACTGAGTCCTTTTTTCTCAATATGTTTTAAAAATATCCTCTCGGCTGCTTCCAATTTATATGATGGTGCACCCCCTCCTGAAGGCGCTGCACCCCCTCCTGAAGATATTCCTGGATCCGCTGATGCCATTGTCCTTCAACGCCAATCCCCGACCCACCCCACCCCCAACCCCACCTCTTTTGCATCTTACATTTCCCTGGACAATACTGAGCTCGTGCCGGTTGCTCATAAGCATAAGCGCAAGCAACATACGCAGACTCAGTAGCGTATTTATCACTCAGGTGTGAGAAAAAAACAAAAACTTATAATGAGCAGTACGCTATTGAGTTTGCGTATGCTTATGCGGTGTGTGAACCGGCCCTAAATAGTTTTAATCTTTTCCTTTTAGTTATTTCTGTGAAGTGCAAACTTTGTTGGCCACCAATGGATAGAGACGAATGCAAAAAGCAGGAAACAAACATCCAGTGTCGCCCATGGAAAGGACTGGGCTATGATGTTTGTATACAGGTGTGTCGGTGATAATGTCACCATCATTAAACGTACTGTTGTGAGTTTTGTTTGCATGACTTGATATATTCGCCCCTCTTCTCTTAAGCGCGGTTTCATTCACATTTTCTCTCTTCTTTCCTCCATCTGATCTTAATAATTTTCTCGAGAGCGAGAAGCAATTAAGTTATCCGTCCGGCAGTAGGGAATTGCGTACACAAATACATTACATTACCGATGCAAATAAGAGTAGATTTCGTATGACTGTGAAAACGGCACCACACGGTCACGGCACGGTTACGACAGGAATTTCGAATGTTTTTATAGACAACACGGCACTGACACAGTTACGGCACGGCGCGGTCCGTTTCGCACTCATACGAAATCTGCTCTAAACCACTCTTTACGTCTGTACTTGACCAGTCGCTGACAAATTGTTAATTTTTCTCTAGGTGGCGTTTCATGGAAACCGAACGCTAGCACGAACTTGCTACCAAAGTTTTAGGTGTGATGGGGCAAGGGAATGGTGCAGACGGTATGGTCCTTGTACAGTTAAGTGTTGTAAAGGGAATTTGTGCAATGGAGGGCAAAGCATCAAGAATTATTGGAGTATCTTAGTGGCGTCTGTTTTCGTTGGTTTTATGGCATTATTTTATCGTTAACTGGTCAAAAACAGTTTGCAACTAAAGAAGCTAATGAATCTGGTAAAAATGTACATAATTTGAAACACATTTGGAAAACCACGTGTGTGAGTTTTTCGTGTAATTAAATGCTGGCATTCAAATGGTTTCCTTAGGGTACATAATTGGTTTCTTTGGTGGCACTCGAATGATTTCTTGCGTGTTAACGGTTTCCTCCATGAATATTTTTATAAACGAATTTTTAAGAAGTAATTCGATTAAATCCCTCTTGGCACCGAACTGATCAATCAATCCTTGATTTGGAAACCAACTTTATTATTTAAAATGATGAGTCAAGCATTTAGTGATCACTTAAGCATAATAATGCACTTCGAATTCTATTCAATATATAGGCCTTTACCGATTTATTAGACATTTTGAATTGCCTTGGGACTGTTGGACTGTTTTAGGGAACGCACTTGTTTCAAAACTGATCTGACGATATAATACAGTGTAACAAATATGAGAGAAAAAAAGCAATATGGAGAAAACATGATTATGATTAGATGTTTACAATCGTTTTCAAGTACTTTACTGCAATTTTAAATGAAATGGCGTCCCCCAAAGCAATCCCATAATTCAACTCGAACTTTAACTCTTCGGAATGGTGATAATTACTGATCAAATAGCTTCAAATCGAGGTTGGACTTTCGACATTCATATTTTATGTCAAGTTCAATCTCGACTTAAAACCATTTTGTTCGCGTGCACTGACTGAATTTGTGAAAGATCTCTTGTGATCTATTGTGTGGAGGCACTAGAATCCTGTACAATAAGATTCAATAACAGGACCCATATTATATATTGATAGAAGTTTTTATAACTGAAATGGTCATCCTGTAGAAATATGTGATTATTATTATTACTATTAACCACGGTATAGAAGATTAATTGATTAGACCTTTAGATCTCAGTACACTTACAGAAATCTAATCGCTTTTTCTTATGAAAACACCAGTACAGATGAATGTTCATTCAACCACAGTATACATAGAAATTGCTGATTGACCGTGAAAATATGGTGAAGGCAGTATATAAACAACTATATTGACTGATTGGGAGGGCCGGACGGGCAAATATTTGGCTCGAGGTTTTGCGCGAGGTCCGTACAAATGTGACCAAGAGCCAAATATTTTCCCGTCCGCATTTTATTATATGACCTGACTTTTTCTGTTATAAAAAGTGCTAAAAATCTCTGAAATGCAAATAGAAATATAGCGCGCGGAAACGAGCAGGGCCGCACGGGTTTTTACGCCCCGCTCGAGCAAAGCCGTACGGCCCCGATCACGTCATCTTTTCCGAAGATTTTCTTGAGAACGCGCGAGCAGGGAATATGCGGGTCATATGCAGAGCCTCTGGGTCATATGATAATACTGCTTAGAGACACCTTACAAAGGATGACTGATCGATAGATGTTTCTTATCAGCGATTTTCTTTTAAATAACTCTTCGGTGCCAAGAATAAATCAAGCAAGTTATAGTTTTCATAGAGAATTGTTTTCTAATAAATTGCATTTTGGTTGTTGAAGCGTCAATATATCAGTTATATCGCAAACACATTGCCATGGAAACGTCAGCATGAATATCAGAATCTGCCATGTCGATCATCGTATCATCATTGCATTCGTCAGTAATGTTCACTTTTGTTGAATACCTCTTTATTTACCTACAACTAAGAAAACGAAAGACTGACTAAAGGGATACCCCCTGGGGATTGGAAGCATCGCTTGTAATTAGTCAACGCTGGCTACATTCCTGTGCATTGGATCTTCAATTTGTGGAACGAAATCGAAGGATTGGCATATACAGGTATATACATTTGTAGCCGTTAGGATTAACGAAGATGGCTTCTGCATGCATTAAACTTGTTGGGTATTGTTGGTTTTTGTTGCTTGTCGTCCACTGCAGGTACGTCAATGGTTTTCTCTCATTCAAATGTCATTGAACTTATTTTTCGAATAAAACAAATACCATACTGAAAAAAGCTACGTATCTTCTTTAAAAAATTCATGATCTTGAATAAAATTGCCAACGACACAGGTAGCCCAAATTAGCGCAAATGCCCTCTTTGAAATAAGGTTGTTTTTTTCACAGCGGACATGAACACCACTTGAAAATACTTGGCTTCATTCAGATTTGTAATGCATGAGTGTTCTATGTTAGCTCTTCTATTTCTGCTTCTTTATCTATTTATTTTGTAAGTCTTTCATATCCGTGGTGCTTCTTCTTCTTCTTCTCCTCCTCCCTCATTTACTAGCTAAATCACCGGTGAGGTCAGTTTATTTTCTTTGTTATGCCTAACCGTTTAATACAATGCATCAAGTTTGTTGATGATCTACGAGATGTGTGTATAAAAGTCTAGATGTTTTTGAACAAGGGCTAGAAGGCCTAACTCAGACGCCATTCGACTCATGTGCCGCCATATAAAATTGTTGTAATGAACAGGCGATATGCACCAACAGATTACGTGACCCCATCTCTCCTAAGTCAAGCAGCACCGTAAAAATTAATGAACTCCAGAAATGGAAAGAGCGTCTCAACATTAGTAAAATCGCAAAGTTTCAGCTCATAAGATATAATACAGGACGAATGACAGTGAATTTAAGATGGGAGATTTTCTTAAGATTCGTTTGGAAAAACGCGTTGGATGGCAAGATCGTGCCATCCAACGCGTTTTCCCGAAGGAATCTTAAGAAAATATCTAATTTTAAATTTGCTCTCATTTTTTCTCTCATTCGTCTTATAAATGTAACTGAAACATTGCATTTGAACTAATATCGAGGTGCTCTTTCTACTTTTTGAGTTCATTTTGACGGTGCTGCTGAATTTATAGGAGACAGGGTCACGTGAACTGTTAGTGCATACTGCCTATTACAAGGAAAGTTCGATGTCTAAATATAAGCCTAGGCATTCAACACACCAGAGCCGGCTCTATAGTATGGATTCAACTAGATTTTGAATTGAGAACGGCGTTTGAACTAGACCTTAAGCCTGGTTTTCACTTCGAAGGAAGCAGAAGCGGAAGCAACATACGCAGATTCAGTAGTGTACTGCTCATTAGCAGTGCTTGTCTTTTCTCACCGCACCTAGGTGATAAACGCGATACTGAGTCTGCGTATGTTGTTTCCGCTTCTGCTTCCGTCGAAGTGAAAACCAAGCTTTAGACTGATTCAAGCTGAAGTTTATTCATTTTTTACTCTACCTACATGTTTATATCCACCATTCGTGAATGGAGAACAAGTTTTAACTCTTTTACAAAGTGATGATTCACTCGACAAAGTTGGCCCGCCATATGTATACCGGCATAAAAGGATGCTAACGGATAAAGATCATTCAAGAATCGAAGCCCCACGAAGGGTCAAGGACCGAAACGTCAGCAATAATGTAAGTATTTTTATGTGACCGTGGAGGGGTGGGTGGGGGTATATGTAGCGGTTTGTTCAAAATGTTTTTTCTTGCTGTTGTCGTTTTGTTTGGTTTTCTTGCTATCGTAACATTTAGTAATTTTGTATAGGAAATCACATGGCTTACTCGTGCAAGTTGGAATAAATTTGAACGAGTGGGACTTCGGCAAAGAGCTCGAAATTGTACGAGCCTTTAGGCGAGTGCAATTTGAGCTTTTTGAAATCCCACGAGTTCAAATATATTCCAAATTACTCGAGAAAGCCAGCAGCGCAGCGCCGCATGTCCAATGCCTCACTCATTATATGATTTGTGCAATCGCATATGAAAGTTGCATTACTTCATGGCTAGCTAGACATTTATCATTCAATAAAATTATGCGCCAAAATCGTAAAATTCTTTGTTAATTCTTAACTGATGATTAGCAAAATTTATGGTGACTTCGTCAGAGTTGTTGAATTTTACCCTTTTTGGATGAAACAATGTTAGCTGTTGTAAGGTTTGTTATCAATATGTTATTCATAGTTTTTGTTTTGTTTTCTCGCTATCGTAAAATTTAGTAACTTTGTATATGTTATGGTTTAATTTTATCCTTAGTTAATTTTGTTAATTATTTTCCTTTCTTTTTGTGATGGTAAAGTATGGTAATGATATAAGACAAAGGAAATCAAGTGTTAAAACAAATGCATTGTGTGTGTCCTTTTTTCTTCTCCAACATCGATCAAGCAGAACTGAAGGGATGATGCAGCTATTTTGAGACTATAATTTACCAGACTTCACTGAAACCTAGAACTAATAGACTTATCTTATATGTTTGAGTTAATTTAATTTTCCATACATCGCCGAAAAAAAATCAGTACTTATACAATGCACCACCACTATAGCTGAGGAGGTGTTTTTTATTAATGCATTTGTCTATTAAATATGATGACGAAATTTATGAAGACCGAGTAAGGAGGAAAACTAAGAATAGAACACATCGAAATGAATCGCTGGAAACCAAAATTTAAACATATTCTTTAGTATACTAGAGCTTCCTACACAGAAAAATGTTCAACTTCAAACTTAACCTACTTGATCCATGAAATTCGTTTGTAAACTGATAGACAATTGAGATCATTCTGGTGGCATTCTATTGTGTCGGTTCCTTTTGACTCAAATCCACCCTATTGAATTAAGAGTAGAAAGCCATCACACCTAGCCCCTCTCAGGACAATTCAACTTATCTGGCACAACCAAACCAAAACTCCACGGCAAGGAATTTCAAAGTTTATACTCAAAACCTGGCCGTTGCTTTGATTAATATTTGGTCTATTGACCACCAAGAGTTTCTTTTCTATGATCTTTGGAATTTGTTGTCCTTAGGGGTGCGGAGTGCTCATAAAAAGGCAACTCATAGTTGAGCAGAGTCGGTATCATTTATCTTTCGATTCATCATTAATACATGAAAATTTTTAGAGAATCATCGATTGTAAACAACTCTGATATATATATACATGCACTCGGGCGAGTATGTTTTCAGCGCGCATTCAGTAAGAAAATGCATACTAGTCAAGCGTTTCGGAGTGCTGTTCGCTTGGCACTGATTTCGTTAAACTGAAAACACAAAAAACGTGATCTATCATTTATAAAGCATATTTTCAAGACAAAGTTTATATTTTCTGTCGTTATGAGATGTACTGGCTGCCAATAAACCGTTTTAAGAGTGGCATTGCTTTGCGGCGCGACAATATTCAGATTTTGACACGTCGATCTAAATTGACTTAATCAGCTAACACGCCCATCGGGTAAAAAAAAGAACTAAGTTATTCATAGCTTAGTTCACGCAGCGCGCTGCTTAAGCTAGATTAGCCTTTTTGATCTTCATAGTTTATTGGTTTCTGTAAACGAACAGACTGACTTGACAAAGCAAAGAATTTACCTTTAAGCAGCTTGTGATATTTGAGATTGCGTTTTCTAATCAGTGGAGTCTACTTCAGCCGTGGTAAAGATGAAGCTATTGTTGGTTGGGTTGGTTATGCTCTGCAGTCTTCAGCCAGGTATTTAACGTACAGATCGAAATATATGTCCCATTCAAATGAATACAAATAGATATGTTGATTCACTAGCATGAAAAACGTTTGGGTAGCAATGTTCTTAGTTTGCGGTAAAAAACTATAAGGCTGGACCTTATAAAGGACGTATTTTCAACACGGTTTAGATCAATTGAAATGGGCTTCAAATACAATAGCATTGTTAGACAAACTACCTCTTACACTGCTGGAGTCAAATTGGAGCAAGTTGAAATAGAACTATTTCGGTCAACTTGAAATATAACTATTTCGGTCAACTTTCTAAAAATCAAAAGGAATGCTTAGGGATGATCTTCGGGAGCCCGATGATCTTTATCAAAGCGTACTAACAATTAATGGTAATTTGATTGTACCACCCAACAAGTGGCGATTCGGTTGGTCATTTTGAGTTGATTATACTATTGAAGTGTTAAAGTTGTTCCAGTTATAGTCTTATTCGAATAGTGCGAGTTCCTTCGCGTTACAAATAAAACGACACATTAAAAGATCGTTAACGGATACTGATTGTCTATACATTTTACTAGAACTGATTCTATCAGTGTAAAGTAACTTACTTCAGTTTTGATGTTCTGGTAAACAATTTTAAGAAATCAAAACAACCAAAGAAAAGACAAAAGGATGTCCAGGCATTAGCTCTGGATTGTCTTTATTACAGCATACTAACAATGGTTAAGGATATATTGGGTTGGTCAATCGGTTGACTACATAGTGAGCATTACAGTGTGAATGAAGTATAAAGTGTGTTTGAGTTAATTAATCCTTAACCAGGGGAATGATCAAAGAGACCGACACAAAAGAATACTAACGTTTTGTACGTGATCTTAAATCTATATGCAAAATATGTAAAATCAACACATCGATACTATAGATTTACTACTTTATGTATGGCCTCATGATCATAAAACGGCACTATTCAAGTTACACAGAGATTCCATTGAGTTATTATAGATAGTTGAGTGCATTTGATAAGTAGTGAACCTGCTGATCTGACAGAGATATCCACAATAATTTATCACAAGTTTTTTATTAACACTGAGTTAGCCAGTTGATCTGCAGTCTGGTTTGCTCATGAATTAGAAAGGCTAACACCACACGAAGTCTATCGCTATAGCCGTTGAAGCGTTTGAGTATTTCGCGTTGCTGTTTCATTGAAAGGACTCAATAGGTGTCCATATTCATGTAAATTCAAAGGCTTCTTTGGACACAACACACTGAGCCTGAGATTCTAGACTATTCCTTTCATTCCGATACTTAGTTTTATGAAAACAAGTACGTTGTCCATTTTATACATGTTATCTTGTGAATAAGTTCAAATAATGAAAGTGTACTTCAAACGCAATGTTTTACATTGTATTAACACTAATTTTCAATCCAATGTAGGAGCTTATAAACTTAAACTAACAAAAGCGTGGATAAGGCTCAGATGACTTTCATTCCTGGGCTCCAGCGATGCATAAATTGATAATACTTACGGTTTTCAAAATAGAAAAAGAAAATACAGCCACACATTTCTTGTTGTTTGATAGATGTATTTCAATAATTACACATTAGCAAATGAGAAAATTAAAGTTAGAAAAAAGCACAGTGCCCCTTGAACGGTTCAAAAAGAATATAAAAGTCACACTTTTGACTATATCCAATATACACACCAAAAGCTTTTTAATATATGGATATACACCTAATTGCAAAAATGTTGTCATGTAAAAACAGATATTGAACTTTAGTAATTTAGTAAATTTATCAAATAGGAATGAATTATCACTGATCTCAGACTCGTGTTAAGCTTGGAAATATCGTGATTTTTCGAGTGGTTTTCATAAACCTGTGAAATAAATATGGGTTTATGAAAATCACCCAAAAAATCACGATATTTCCAAGCTTAACACGAGTTTGACACTCAGTGATAATGTATTCCTATTTGGTAAATTTACTGATTTACTTAGTAAAGTTCAATATATCTGTTTTTATGTGACAACATTTCTGCAATTAGGTGTGCATGTTTAAGTGTGATGTTTTTGTGTTCTACATTACAGCCGTTAATTATCGATAACACGTAGAGGTTCGTTACAAATGTCGTGCTTTACTTAGTGTATTTTGCCGGACATCAATCATCTGTATTTCTATGGCAACCAAGGTCTAGCTCCTCCCACTGGCTTGTTTATTTCTCTAGAATTCAAAACTTTCGAGTTGATAAAAGTTGTAGATTTTTCTTTTCTTGAAATAGAGAAATCATTTGTATAACTACTTACGAGAAAGGAGAAGATTGAAATACCTCGAACTGTATGTGTAAGCGAGCGATTGCATTGACAACCTACTGGATCGAATAAATATATCTATGAAACTGCAACTGACTGCGGAAGTCTCTTGTTCTAGGTCGGTACTAGTGCAGCGACGAAATTCATGCATAGACAATTCGACAGCTTGCAGAGCAAATAATATTCTGCATCATAACAATAAACAGATGTTAGGACGTAGTGGTTCTCATAGTGATAAAAATAAACAATAAAAAATAAAAAACAACAAATCGCTCCTGTTGGTTCCCAGCTTATAATACGCATTTAATTTAGTGTTGACTTTGTGAATGCATTTGACTCCGCATGCCTCTGACAGAGACTACATTTCACTGCCCTTAAGTTTTTTGAGCCATTCCTTCGAAAAAAGGAAAATATGCGAAGATTTGAAAAGAACAACTTGGCAAGAGGGCGCAGCTAAAGCTTGGTTGCCATAGAAATACAAATGATTGACGTCTGGCAAAATCAAATCTTTAACGAACCTCTACGTATTATCGAAAACGGCTGTAACTCTGTGTTTGGGTCGTCACGTGGATTTTTCTTTTGTCTGTCTTGCAACATTAGTTGGCTTTCATTCTGTTTTCTTCCCGTTTGTCCAATGTATTCGTACTTTTCAGTCACATCCGCATGGGATCTGGAAGACTATGGGCTTTTTTCTAATCTCCTAGCGGTTCTCGTGCATTTCCTTTAAGGTCTTGCACTTTCCTCTCTTTTATAGTCATTGCAATATTTTGAAGTTGTACTTTTTTGATGCGTTTAACATAAACGATAATAGTAATCAGCGAAGCGAAGGTTTCAGACAGTGGAGTGAATTCTATAATTTCAAGTGTAAGGATCAGTTACACTATAATTGGCTCCAGTTAATTAATGAATCAATATTACGAAAAAATGGCGCAACTGTAATGTCTTCAAGAAATAGCTCTTTCAGTCCCAAAAGTTGATAAATTTTCAGTCATTGTATAGCTTGTGGTATTTATATATAACATCTTTGCACAACGTGGTAAATTCAAACGCAATATGGATGATAAATGCTATCTCACAAACTCATTCAGTATCAAGTGTTCCAAGTGCCACTTATACTGAAACCGACACGGCCGCGCCACTTGCAGTATGGTCAAATGACTGATGTCTGATCTTAATGCTAATCAATGTTTTTACACTAGGGTTTTTTTTCAAAAGTAAATACAAAACAACGACATTATTGCTACATTACAACACACGAAGGCTGCACAAAAACCATCAGTTTTGAAGCACCAGCTCTTCAGTCTTCGCGATGGGTCGACTAAGCTAGACGAGTACAATTATTGTTTGATTGTACTCTGTACAATACAAAGAAGTAGATGAGTGCATTATAAATAACAAATATATATCAGCTACAATTTGTAATCTACAATCGTGACATTTTGAAAGTACCTAGCTAAGCCGGTCGTACGATTTCATGTACAAGCATCAGCCTTTAGTTAAGCAGAGTGATTCGTGGCTCTTCACTACCAGACTGGCAAAACGTCTTCAACATTCATAGAGGCCTGGGTATCGATATCGTGCCCCCTCCCGACCCATTTTGCTTCCTCTGAATTTGCCGTGAATCATGCAAGCTCGTGTTGCTCCTAACTAATTTTAATCTTTTCCTTTCAGTTATTTCTGTGAAGTGCAAACTTTGTTGGCCTCCAATGGATGAAGACGAATGTAAAAAGCAAGAGAAAACCATGCAGTGTCGCCCATGGAAACGGCTGGGTTTTGATGTTTGTATACAGGTGTGTCAGTGATAATTAAGAAATCTAATTGTGTTACTTTTTTAACTGAAACTTGTAAACGTAATATTGTGAGTTTTGCTTGTGTGCATCTGGTAATGGTGCTGATAACTGAAAAAGATAAATTGGTGAAAGGCAGGGTCTATTTCTCTTAAACTTGCGTGGCCGGCCTTAGAGAAGGGGAAGCCGGCCCGCTGGCTACTTGTCTTGGGCTTCCTGTGCTTGTCTTTATCGATGGGCTTCCTGTCTTTTTTCCTCATCCGATGCGGAAAGTAGAAGAAGAAAAAAGGGTCCCCTGGGGAGGAGGCTAAGTGGAACGTATAGCATGGCAAGTGGTGGCCTTACTGTGAGCTATTGACCTTAGAAAGTACGTAGAGAAAGTCCTGCAGTCCCACCCACGATTCATCGATTTGTACTATAATCTCTTCCAACTAGCCACGTGCTGTAAAAGAATCTTTGTTTTGTGACGAGTGTGAAACTTGATATAGTGTTGTTGTCTGTTATTTGTTGTTGTTGTTGTTGTTGTTGTTGTTGTTGTTGTTGTTGTTGTAATAAATCAATGCAAAACTTGTCACTAACTTTCCTCTTACGAATTACTTTATAAAAATTTGGCTATAAATCTAATTCATCACACTAAAGATGTTACAGGTTAGGAACTAAACACCGAGTCATCGTATTTCAGCCAATGACCTTTCCGATGACTCGGTGTTTAGTTCCCACCCTGTAACATTTTAGTGTGATGAATATTTTAAAATTTTAAAGCGACCGGACATTTACGATTTTTTGTCATAAAGTAGTGAGATTGAGTACCTTGTTGACCTACTTCATTATATTGGTTTTCCACTCTCAATATCCTTCTCTTACTTCCCCTGCTAAATTGAATCCATGTACATTTTCTTCCTTCTTTCTCAAGAGAAGCAAGGTATCCATCAGTAGCGCACTTCAGGCACTTTGTATGCAAATACATTACTGACGCAAAGCTACATTTTATGTATCTCAATTAACATGCATGTCCAGTCGCTGACAAATATTGTTACATGTTTTTCTAGGTGGAGTATCCTGGAAACGGGACCTTAGCACGAACTTGCTACCCAAGTTATAAATGTGACGGAGCAAAGGAATGGTGTAGACGGTATGGTCCTTGCACAGTTAAGTGTTGTAAAGGGAATTTGTGCAATGGAGGGCAAAGCATCAAGAATTATTGGAGTATCTCAGTGGCGTCTGTTTTCGTTGGTTTTATGGCATTATTTTATCTTTAATTATTGGTCAAAACAAGGAACATTGCAACTAAAGAAGCTAATGAATCTGGTAAAAAATGTACATAATTTAAAACACATTTGGCAAACTGCGTTTGTGAGTTTCGTATAATTAAATGCTGGCATTCAAATGGTTTCCTTATGGCACATAATTGGTTTCTTTGGTGGCACTCGAATGGTTTCTTGCATGTTATTGGTTTCGTTTTCGTTTTCGTTTTTTATAAAGAATCTTGTAAAAAGCAATTTGATCAAAGCTGTCTTGGCACCTAAATCTATCAATTCCTAATGTGGAAATCCAACAATTCTTTAATGAACTGAAAATAAGATATATTGTTGAGCTTGGTCATTTTAAACAAACTTAGTTGTACTTCACAATAGACCTTTCCCGCTTCAATTACAACCAGCACTAAACACCATTTTGTAAAAGAATCGGGTATGCGCATCGGAATTTTTTAAAAATACCCCTAAAAGATACCGGAAGTCTTTTAAGAAGGGCGTGGCTGGACGATTTTTAGCCCCTAAGAGATACCAGGGATAACAAGCTAATGAACATTATTATTATGAACAGAAAATTGGATGGTCGACACGCTTTTGTTAATTGGGCAAATTTCTTCCAGTGTGAGAACAAGATGATAAGCGATGGGCTCTTTTGATACTATACCCTAAGAGAGACAAGGAAATGCTCTAAACTTCAATCTTAATACCCTTAAAGATACCAATCGCTGATTTTTCCCCTAAGAGATACGACGAGCATACCCGATCTTTTTACAGTGGAGTCCCCCCGGGTACTATAGCTTCAAATCGAGGTTAGACTTTCGACGTTCATATTTTATGTCAAGCTCAACCTCGACTTGAAACCATTTTGTTCGCGTGCACTAAAGTGTCTGAAGTGAATTTGTGAAAGGTCTCTTGTGGTGTATTGTGTGGGAGCAGTAGAATGCGATTCAATAATCCCAGTAAAAGTTGCTGTTTGCATTGACCGCGGGCCCTTAAAGTTATATCAGTGGTACAGTCGATATAAACATATCCTACTTATAGACACCATTTAAGGTGTTTAAAAACTTTTAAAACAATACAAAGGATATTTCTTATCAGCGATTTTCTTTTGGATAACTCTTCGGTGCCAAAAATAAATCAAGCAAGTTATAGACGTCTGATTTAATAGAGAACTGTTTCCTGATCAATTGGGCTTTAGTTGTTGAAACGTCAATAATATCAGTTATTGCATATATAACATTTTCTAAATCGTCAGCATGAATATCAGAATCTGTTGTGTCATCGCATCATCGTTGCATTCGTCATTTACATTTACTTTTGCAAAAATATATTCATTTTTGCATCTTCATAAACCTACACATTATCAATATCTACAATACAAAGGATTGACAAAGGAGTACCCCCTGGGGATTTGAAGCATCGTTTGTGATTGGTCAATGTTTCCAAGACACCAGCTTCAATAATAAAAGCTCTAACTGTGCGACTCGTGCTGCATCTTTTGTGAACTGGAGTCAAAAACGTGTCTTCTCGTCCTTTCAACGCATCAGTGATCAGAGAGCGAGGAAACTCTATTGGATCTTCAGTTTTTGATTTTGTTGGAACGAAATCGAAGGATTGGTGTATACAAGTTTTATTTTGTTACCGCTAGGATAAACGACGATGGCTTCTGCATTGAACTTGTTGGGGATTGTTTGTTTGTTTCTCGTTGTCCATGCAGGTACGTCTACTGGTTGTCTTTCATTCAAACATCACTTATTTTTCACGAAAAAAACAACAAACGAAAACCATACTGAAAAAGTTGAAATTAACGTTTTTTATAAAATCCACTTTGAAAATACTAGGTGGCTTGAATCAGATTTGTTCGAATATGTTTCCTTAATTTCGCTTTTCATCCGGTTCAAACGACGAGTTTTCCTGGTATTTTTTTCGATCAAATACTGGTGTATTTTTAGTATTTTATCAAAGAAACAATCCGCCTTTTTATTTTTAAATATTCACAAATATATTTTTCATTTTCTAATGTTTTAATTCTTATTCATGCGAGTTTAAAGAAGACTTTATTGATGCTGTAAAACATATTGAATATTCAGTATGGCTTTCTATTGTTGTTCCGTGCACCCACCCCTCCCTCTACAAACGACAATATAGTATAGGCTTGGTAGACTTAGTATATTAGTCTAAGTGTTTGATTTTGGTTCTTCTATTACTGCTTTTATTTTTATAATCAGTCTATTCAGATCAGTCGTTGGTGTTTCATCTGCTTCTTAAATCTTCTTCGTTTTCTTCGTCTTCATTTTCTTCTTGCTCCTCCTTCTTCTTCTTGCCTTGAGTTCTCTTTCGCTATTCTTCTACTTCTCCATTCTTCTCCTTTCTCTCTCATGTTGGCTTGAATTTTTTATCTCTATCTATTCAATTTTAATCATTGAATTCATGTTATTTTTCATTCTTTTTTGCCTTGTATCATTTCCTAACCTATCCTATTCACTCCACAGTTCTATCCATCAAATGTCGCAAATGTTTCCCGCCAATGCCTGAAGATGATTGTAAACGTAGTGACGAGATCATCGATTGTCGAGAGTTTGAGCCAATAGGCTATGATCGCTGTATCCAGGTTGAATACAATGGAAACAACACTATTGCAAGAACCTGTTATAGAAGTTTTATGTGCGAAGAAGCTCGCACTTGGTGCAAGATACGCGGACCATGTACAGTTACTTGCTGCAAGGACGAGTTGTGCAACTCAAGCAACATAGTGCAGGCTGTTGGACTGTTGTTCACAATACCGATATTACTTGCCACGGCTACAGTGGTTTGGTAAAGAAGTACTCTTGCCTAATAAGGTAAAACTGTCAGACATTGGAGCTATAACTTTTGCTTACGATGCCGGTATTAGTTGCTTTGGCTACGATGGCAATCAGTAATGAGTGGCTGATGTTGCGTGTAGAGACACTACTTATTCAAATATCCTTTGTCAAGAACTTGTCTATCGAACATTTTATATCATGGTCGGCGAGTTCTAGTAACTGACTTTCAAGATGCTTGCAACTGTACTTCATTGGCATACGCAGTTGCAACTTCCAAAGACTGCCGTTGTGTGAGGAATTTTGTCAAGAATTTGCAACTGTATCAGCATTAATATTGTCCAAAATAGCGTTGAAATGACATTAGATAAATGTACAAATAAGTTAGTATATAAACTTTCATTTTCAATTCATGTTTATAAGTTAAAGCTTCTGTAATTAAGCCGGTTTTTATAAACTTTAAATTATATCCGACATTTTATTGATGTTCATATTGAATGTTAAACTTTACTTTGTCACGGCTGATTTCTGCAGTGTCAAGTATTGCATACAATAGTTTGTAGAACTGAGAAGAACTGAGGCGATTTTTACATTCTTTGTGTCTCTTTCAGCCTTAATTTTGTAAATAAAACACTAAAAACACCAACTTTTATTACTTTAACATTAACCAAAGCTCATTATACTTTAACATTGGACATTTTCTTTGTGTATTTATAAAATTTATATTCATGCAAAGAACTCGTACAAACTATGCTAACTATGAACAATAACGCTCTACTTAATTTCTTTTATAACTTAACATTTCTTGCTAAAGATTTAACTTTAAATGAGTTGCACAGCAAGGAACTCTTAACATCCAAAAACATCTTCATAATGTAGATTATAATGTTTTGAACAATAAATACCTAACTGATTACAAAGACCTATTTCTACTCATTAGAATGCAGTTATAACCATATCAACAATATTTCCCGTTTGTGATTGGCTGACCACACAAAAGCAATTATTTTCTGTTAGATATTTTACATAAATTCTTTTCGTGAATTAAGTCCAACCGTTTGGCGTCATTTTCCTACAATTAATATCTACAATAATCTAACGGAAGTTCGCCAACCAAGAGAAAGATTTTGGGCAAGCAAGAAGTCGAAATTATTGTGGAGGTTTGGAAAAGTTTGAAAGTTGCTGTCATTGTTCTTGGGTGAGCTGTTGGTTTGCATTATGAAGTTAATACTGTTGGTTGGATTTCTAGTCGTTGGCTGTTTCATTGGAAAAGGTAAGCAAAATCACTACTCAAGCCTGACTTTAGACACCTAATGCCGGTTGTATAGCCATAGCTACGTGTTCGTGAGACATCTAGTATACTGTACTTGAACTCCTTTCAGATTCACTAGCAATGCGGCCGATCGGACTTACCACATGCTGAAAGTTATAAAATTAACTTCATAAGATAATTGCGAAGAAGATAACTTAAACACATTTAAAACTTTCTAAGAATGCAGAAGTTTGTTAAAGTTTTAAGGTTTCATTCTGTTTTGTTCTCAAAGAAGGAAGATAAATATTCTAGGATGAGTAAACATGAGCGAACGGATCATTAGAGCGTAAAGACTGTTATACAAATAGAACTATAGACACAATGCATGGCGTGCTCGATCGACAAAAATCACAATAAAATTGTTCATTTTGTAAGTTTTGAGCTTTTATCCTGCTTTTCCATCGGTTGGCTTAATTCAACTTTCTTTTGAAATTATGTTTGATTTCATATTTTTAGATGTTTGTTCGAATTTTTTCAAACTGTGTTGTATCTTTTTTCTCGCCAAACTTCCCGCTTTCTAGAGCTGAAATTGTTACCCTTCGAATTTGTTATCATTAATAAAATGTTATCACCTATCTTGAGCCGATTTCGCATTTCTGTATTTCGGATCATTATCGATTTTCGAGAATTTCGAGGTGGGAAGGTTTATTGAGAAAAACACTCACAGATGGATTGGTACTGTTGCAAAACTGCGCCATCATCAAATATTAAACTTCTTTATTTCTGATGATGGCATAGATTTATAAAACTAATTATACAGTGAATTATAATATACAAATCTATGTGCGTGTGATTTTCTCAATGAACCTAATCGGAATTTCCTTTATCTTATATCTGTTGAAACTTTCAGCATGAAATAGATTTAGGAGTATAGACCCTCCAACATAAATGTACTTTTACTTAAGCATGTGTTCTTGTTTAATGTCGGTATGCAAGCATTCTATCGTGATTATATCTACGTAGCTTCATTCATTCGATTACTTCATGAACAATCGGCCTTTATCAGAGTGTGAAGATGCAGGGCAAACTGACATCTCTCCTCCAGACCCTCTTTAATATTTGTGGTGGATTAATTTTATCCTTGGTTCAAATTTTATTTTCCTTTTTGTTTATGCTCATATACATTATCATACATTACCAACACAAAAACAAAGGAAAATAAAAATAGAAGCAAGGATAAAATTGAACAGCAACATATAAATGAATGAATATAAAGTCTTTAAAATATTATCCTTATGAGGTGGAATTTTTTCGATTATTGCTAGCTCTTGTTGTTGTTGTGCACATATATTACTTTAGCTGTAACTGTTCATCAATATTCATGCTTGGCTGTAGTGCTCTGAATCTCTCATCTCTCTTCATTTCCTCTTCAGAGGTGATGTATTTTTTTTTATTTTTGCTCTCCAAATTCATTATCATCATCACCCACCATCATTATCATCATTATCAACAACGTCTACAACAACATCATCATCATCATAAAAAACAGCATCACCATCTTTGATTAGTCTTCTTCTTCTTCTTCTTCTTCTTCTTCTTCTTCTTCTTCTTCTTCTTCATCATCTTTTTTCTCCTTCTTCTTCTTCCTCTTTCTCTTCTTCTTTCTTCTTCCTTCTTCTTCTTCTTCTTCTTCTTCTTCTTCTTCTTCTTCTTCTTCTTCTTCTTCTTCTTCTTCTTCTTCTTCTTCTTCTTCTTCTTCTTCTTCTTCTTCTTCTTCTTCTTCTTCTTCTTCTTCTTCTTCTTCTTCTTCTTCTTCTTCTTCTTCTTCTTCTTCTTCTTCTTCTTCTTCTTCTTCTTCTTCTTCTTCTTCTTCTTCTTCTTCTTCTTTCTTCTTCTTCTTCTTCTTCTTCTTCTTCTTCTTCTTCTTCTTCTTCTTCTTCTTCTTCTCTTCTTCTTCTCTTCTTCTTCTTTCTTCTTCCTTCTTCTTCTTCTTCTTTCTTCTTCTTCTTCTTCTTCTTCTTCTTCTTCTTCTTCTTCTTCTTTCTCCTCCTTCTCTGATTCTTCTTCTTCTTCTTCGTTCTGCTTCAGATTCTTCTTCTGCATTCTTCTTCTTCTTCTTCTTCTTCTTTTCTTCTTCTTCTTCTTCTTCTTCTTCTTCTTCTTCTTCTTCTCTTCTTCTTCTTCTTTCTACTCTTCTTCTTCTTCTTCCTTCTTCTTCTTCTTCTTCTTCTTCTTACCTTCTTCTTCTTCTTCTTCTTCTTCTTCTTCTTCTTCTTCTTCTTCTTCTTCTTCTTTCTTCTTCTTCTTCTTCTTCTTCTTCTTCTTCTTCTTCTTCTTCTTCCTTCTTCTTCCTTCTTCTTCCTTCTTCTTTCTTCTTCTTCTTCTTCTTCTTCTTCTTCCTTCTTCTTCTTCTTCTTCTTTCTTCTTCTTCTTCTTTCCTTCTTCTTCTTCTCTTCTTTCTTCTTTCTTCTCTCTTCATTCTTCATTCTTGCTTCTTCTTCTTCTTCTGTTCTTTCCTTTTCTTTCATTCGCCTTTTCTTCCTTCATTCTTCTATGTCTTCTCCCCTTTCTTTCTCTTCTTCTTTCTTTCTTCTCTCCTGTTCTTCTTCTCTTTTCTTTCTCTTCTTATCTCTTACTTCTTCTTTCTTTCTTCTGCTCTCTTCTGTTCTTCTCTTTCCTTTGTCTCTCTTCTTTTTTCTTTCTTCCCACTCTTTCTTGTTCTACTTTTCTCTCTTCTGCTTCTTCTTCTTTCTTCTTTGGAACCATTTCTCCCCTTCATTGAATTTCTTCATCCTTTTCATGTCTCTTTATTGTCCTTCTCCCATATTTCGACTCTTCAAATTTCTCACACACCATTTTGTTTCTCACGATCATGCTTACTTAACGCATATAACACGTTTAATCATATCTTTTGATATAGTTCTTAGCCTCCAGTGCTACAGTTGCTGGCCACCAATGCAGGAAGAAGCTTGCAAGAGAAGCAGTGCTCGCATTGACTGTAGGCCCATCGCATCGATAGGCTATACCAGATGTATCGAGGTCAGATACCATGGCAACGACTCGCTTGCAAGAACATGCTATCCCAATTTCAAATGTGAGGGAGCTAAAGAGTGGTGCCGACGTTATGGTCCTTGTACTGTTGAATGCTGCGATTATGATATGTGCAATCCTGCTTCAACCTTCAAAGCTGTTGGTGTTTTGTATTTTGTTATCCCGCTGTTAGTTTTGGCTCATTACTTTTCATAAGCCAGCAGATGATTTTGTAGTCGCTGTTAACCAAGTGAGGACGGAAAGATTGCTACACTAAACTAGTGCAAGGAGTAAGACATTGATTTAAACTTGTATTCTAGAGATCAATATTGGTCTGTTCATTTCTATTTCTATTTACTCTTTTCAAAAAAAGATTTCCGTCGAGTATCATGTAATAAGCCACATTTGTAATCCCGCATTGTAGAAAGTGAAATCATCCATGGTCGATCTTCAGTAGCATATAATTCATTTTTAAACAACAGCATATAATTTCAGCATTGTTTTATAAAAAAATGTCTTTCGTTGTTTTAAAATGTAAATAAATTTCCCTTAAAACAAGATGATTTGGTGGATGTATGTTTGGATTTGGTGAAATGAAGTCACTGAAAAGACCCTTGCCGGTATATATGAACCTAAACCCATACCTAAACTATTACAATCCTTGTCGAAATTGTTAGCTTTTTATTTTCAAATGTTATATACAGTGCTGTAAAACTCCTTTGAGAACAAAAAGACAATAGTGCACATGTAAACTAGCATAAGATTCCGAAAAGGATTCTGGAAGTGTAAGTATATATGAAAGGGCTATATGTAGACATTGTGGTTTAAGGTGATTCCATAGTTTTGCATTGCGCATGCTAACTGCGCACAATTCTGTAGCTTGTGCAAGCGCGCGCACGTTCGATTTTCAAGATGGCGGCTTTTTGGATGAAATGGCCGAAAACGGCATTTTAAAAGTATATCAGTAACTAAAATCAACAATGATAACCTAAAATGAATCTAAAGAAGCTAAGAAAATATCAATAAAGGTTTTTTATCAACACAAAAGCCTTTTTCATAGAAACTCGCCCAAGTCTCCACGCCGAAAAACACTAATTGTACGCGCCAAAGGGGAGCGTTTTGTAGAACAATTGGCACTAATTACTTTACAAAAGAAAGTGGGCAAAGCATACTGGTAGTTGTAGTATATGACGTCATCATGCAAATGCCTATTAAGCAATTCAATTAATCTGAAAATGCAAACAGTGAGATGGCGTCAAAGCAGGAATTATTAAATATACAAATACACTAGATACAAATTTTATATTATCAAATTTTATATTGTCAGAGCTAGTATTTCTAAACAAATATTTTGACATGTTCGGCCTCAGAATCACAATGGCGGTAAAGGGTGTATAACTTTTGTTGATGAAAAGCAGTTTAAACTTGAGAAAAAGGACAAATGGAGTATAAAAAAATTCGAAAATGGTCTTGGTTAAGTCGAACATCCGCGCAGTCATGGTGTCGAGGTTCTAAAAATAGCATCAAACGGGGCATATGATGGGTCACGGGAAGTCGTTCTCTCATTTTCTCTTGCAAGGAACTATTTCCGCTTTAGTTTTGGGCCATTTGAAAGCGCCACGTTGACAAAAATTTCGCGTCATTTTTCTACATTTAATATCTACAATACTAACAGTAACGGAAGTTAGAACTAATACTTAAGACTTGAGAGAGCAGCGAAGGTTTTGCTGCATGTTTCCTGGACGTTTGAAAACTTTAAAAGTTGCTGTCATTGTTCTTGGGTGAGCTGTTGATTTGCATCATGAAGTTACTGTTGGTTGAATTTCTAGTCGTTGGCTGTTTTATTGGAACAGGTAAGAAAAATGACTTCTCAAGCTTGTCTTTAGACATTCTAATGCTGTATGGTCATAATTACAAATTTGTGAGAATTTTAGTGTATCTGTACTTCAAATACTTTCAGATTCACTAGCAACGCGGCCGACTTACCACACATTGACCACATGCTGCAAGTTACAAAAATTAACTTCATAAGATAATTGCGAAGACGATAACTTTATAAACACAATTAATACTTTCTAAGAATACAGAAGTTCATGAAAGTTTTAAGGTTTCATTCTGTTTTGTTCTCAAAGAAGGAAAAGAAATATTCTATAGGATGAGTAAACCTGAGCGAACAAATCATTAGAGCGGAGACAAGTAGTCATACAAACAGACCTAATAAAGGGACACTAATTTGGGGTGCTTGAACGTTTCAGTTAGAGTGCACGCACTTAATCCGTGAAACATATAAATAGTACAAAATAGTGCTAAATTATGGTAAATCCTTTGTTTCCTATTGTCTAATCAACACTATTTAGTAGTAATTAGTAGTGTTTGTTTCACGGATTAAATGCATGCACTCTACCGATGCAAATAGTTCATTTTGTGCGTCTTGAACTTAACTTTTTTTGCTGCTTTTCCATCTGTTGAATTGTAATTGGCTTTAGTGACCTTTAGTCACTCTTTCCTTTTTATCATGTTTAACTGACTCAAATTTTTAACATATTCACCGAAGTTGCTTGCGCTAGCTTGTCATAAGATTTCTCAAAACATCTTAACATGTTTAACCATGTACATGTTTTTCCTGGGGAACTTGATTTAGGAAAATTCTTCACTAAAAATCAACACAAATACTTGTTTTAAGTATGAGTACACAATTCTTTAATTTGGTTTTGTTGTTCAGGCTTCGAAGTTTCTTTTCTTTCTGATCAGTGCAGATCACTTCTTTCTTTACTAGACCATGGCTAGCTTGTTCCTTTGTCTTTATCATCTTGTAATTCGCGCTCTGTTCATTATTGTTCTTAAGTATTCTATCGGAACTTTTCCCATGCATATTTTCCCTCTTCCCGGGTTATTCTCATGCTTCTCACGATCACGCTAACTTAACGCATATATCACGTTTAATTATCTCTTTTGATATAGTTCTTAGCCTCCAGTGCTACAGTTGCTGGCCACCAATGCAGGAAGAAGCTTGCAAGAGAAGCAATACCCGCATTGACTGTAGGTCCATCGCATCGATAGGCTATGACGCATGTATCGAGGTTAGATACCATGGCAATGACTCGCTTGCAAGGACATGCTATCCCAAATTCAAATGCGAGCCAGCTAAAGAGTGGTGCCGACGTTATGGTCCTTGTACTGTCAAGTGCTGCGATTCTGATCTGTGCAATCATAATGATACTTCGGAGTTGAAGCAGGGGAAAAGTACATCTGCTCCTTCGACAACCTTCAAAGCTGCTGGCGTGTCTGTATATATTATCCCACCCAGGAGTTTTGGCTCATTATTTTTCGTCAGCTACCCTATAATTTTGTATTACTGGTGCAGTATGTTAGTCTAGTGAGGAGGAGGAGCTTGCTATAAGTTCTATAAGTTAGTCAAAGGAATCGGAGACATCGATATGTCCCCAATTATTATGTTCAAAAAAATTACGATGAGTATTGAGTATTATCAAAGTGAGTATTATCAAAGTGGAACCATCAATTTTAGAATGTCAATAGCATGTGATCCTTTTTGAAATAATTAACTGAATGTAGTTTAAGCTATATGTAGTTTATTCAGTTTATAAAATAATATTTTTGATTTTTATAGTTTTTTTGATATTTTCCTATGATAGGAAATATCTAGGAAAATGCAATTTATTGCGATTGCAAATATCTAGGAAGTATCCTACATTTTGTTCAGTTCCTATCATAGGAAAATGCAATTTCCTAAGATATCTCCTAAATACTTAGGCTCAAAAAGAAAAGAAAAGAAAAGAAAAGAAAAGAAAA
This sequence comes from Telmatactis stephensoni, assembly GCA_029948255.1. Lineage (NCBI taxonomy): Eukaryota > Metazoa > Cnidaria > Anthozoa > Actiniaria > Isophelliidae > Telmatactis > Telmatactis stephensoni. The sequence goes on along the minus strand of JALIZF010000988.1, from coordinate 3,422 downwards.
GAAAAGAAAAGAAAAGAAAAGAAAAGAAAAGAAAAGAAAAGAAAAGAAAAGAAAAGAAAAGAAAAGAAAAGAAAAGAAAAGAAAAGAAAAGAAAAGAAAAGAAAAGAAAAGAAAAGAAAAGAAAAGAAAAGAAAGAAAAGAAAGAAAAGAAAAGAAAATATGGTATACAATGTTGACAGTTTATTTTAGGAATGATAAAAAGCTTTTACCTAAGTTTTACTAGCTACGAAACTATTGCAAATTAAGAATTCCATCTTGTCATTCATATTTGGACCAATACCAATAGGAATAGAGCTAGTTTCTGGTATACATATTAATCAAGCTTGTGCATCATTTTGCGTAGTCAATTGCTTTGCAGCTACAAATTCCTATACGCCTAGTTTGTAGTTCAGTAGTTAGTCAAGAGTCGCATGTAATAGTACCATGTACCTCTAGCAGCAAAAGAGAAATAAAGAGAGAGAACAAGAATGATCCCGAAAAAGTCACTATTACTCTAACTTGACGCATTTACACCTATTTCAAAGAACGTTGTCGCAGCAAGTCCTCGGTACACATTCTAAGACTGCAACTCGGTAGTTGTTTATGAGGTTGCTATTGTCTTTCCTTGCGGTGTGATAATTCCTTGTTGAACATTCTAAGGGCCCGTTTACATGCATGTGAAAGGATGCTCCTACATAGTAGGGATAAATCTTCGTTGCAGTCTTGGAGTGTGCACGGAGGACTTGCTGCGACAACGATTTTTGAAACAGGTGTATATCACGTTTAATGATCTCCTTTGATATAGTTCATAGCCTCAAGTGCTACTCCTGCTCACGAATGCCGGACGAAGCTTGCAAGAGAAGCAGTGCCTGCTTTGATTGTAGCCACATCACATCGACAGTAGGCTTTAATGTCACTTGTTCCGAGATTAGATACTTTGGCAGCCATGGTAATGACTCGCTTTTAAGAGCATGCCTTCCCGACTTCCAATGTGAGCACATTAGATGGGTATGCGGCCAACATCGTAATGGTTCTCAGTGTACTGCCAAGTGCTGTAATTATGATCTGTGCAATCATGATGCTTCAGAGTTGAAGGAGGGGATTTGTCCCATCTGCTCCTTCGTTCTTCAAAACTACTGACGTGTCAGTATCTGAGTCAATAAAGGGGAGTAGTACATCTGCTCCTTCGACCTTCAAAGCTGCTGGCGTGTCTGTATATATTATCCCACCCAGGAGTTTTGGCTCATTATTTTTCGTCAGCTACCCTATAATTTTGTATTACTGGTGCAGTATGTTAATCTAGTGAGAAGGAGGAGCTTGCCGGCTATAAGTTCTATACGTTTAGTGAAAGGAATCGGAGACATTGTTTTCAACTTGTAATCTAAAGTAAAGTATGAGTCATGGTGTATATGTCCCCATATTATCATTATTATTCAAATTAAAAATTACGATTCCGTTTCCTTAAGTATCATCAACTGAAAAGTGGAATCATCGATTTTCGATCGTCAAAAAATGTAATGGAATGTGATTCTTTTTTTAAAAAAATCACTGTATGTAGTTTCAGCAATACCTTTTAAATGATATTTTTGATGTTTATGCAATGTTAACTTAACGAGCGGGAGGCCAAGTGGTTTTAGACTTGATAAAACGCGAATTTGTTAAACGGCTTCAAAAACTCCATCAATATAAAGTAATATCCAGCAAAAATTCAAATGAAATGTTGAAAATAACACAAACTTTTATTATTGAACTTCTTATTGTACTCTGATTCATATCATGCGCATGATGCGTTATCATACACCCCATATTTTGAAAGATTTCTTGTATTTGTTAATAGAAAGAGCCTCACTCGTCCACCATCGGTGGTCAGTTGATGATCTGTTGTGAGACTGTCCTTTATGAGGCTCTAAGTCTTCATATAAAGTGGAGTGAGAACTTCTTATACTAAGAATATTAGTATATAAAGAATACTAATGAAGGTCAATATTTATATAAAGATTCATCTTCAATAGTATTCTTTGAATATAGAATATAGAATACTAATAAGGTAGACTTTATGAGGTATAAAACCTCATGCATGTGAGCGATATGATCAAAGTGATAGGGTTAAAGGCTAATGAATTATTGATGAGTTTTTCAAACGCGCGCGCGTTGCAGTGTATACATATTTTCAGTTTGCAGTGTCATACGATGTCACACGCGTCCTTCGGCCAGTGAGAGCGGGCGTTATATGATGGTTATTTTATAAACAGTAACTTAATTTCCAGTGAAAATTGTAATTAATTGTGAAAGGAAAATAAAAAGCTTATGAAGTAAAACGGGATGACTGATTTAGTGGGTAGAGTTAATGTATATATTTAATGAATTACAAATTGCTTCTTGTACCTTAAAAATTTAAAGAAATACAACAAGGAGTCTTTCTATTTTAGTGTAGAGGTTTACAACTCCGCAAAGATTTACGGATGTTACTACCGTCTTGGTAACCAGTGATAAGAGTCAGTTAGCAATAGCTATGAGGTGTTGTGTGATTGGTTCGTTGCTCGCGAACAATGACTTGGATTCGCGCGTGACGTGGGTCCATCAGACTATGATGTGTGATGTGAGAAAGGTCTGTTCGCAATTCATGTTAATACGTAGGCTTTACAGTGGATGATGGAAGAATTTATGTTTTATTTAGCTACAGAAGTCGTTTTGTCTCCTTCGGTAGGGGCAGAGCAGATTTCGCATCTCGTCACACAACGCTCCGGCACGGTCCGTTGTCTCATCACGCAACACTCCATGGGAGCACTGCGTGACGCAACGAGACTCAACACGGCTACTATGTACACTTATTTCAAAAAACGTTGTCACGGTTCAAAGCAGCAAGCGTCAAGGAAGCCCGAAATGAATGCTGGTTTTGTGCTGCTAATAATCGATAATGTATTCAAATCAGACTTGTTATCAAAAGAATTGAGTGCGGTATACTAACAAGGACTTGAAAACGCTCACATTTTGTAATGAGTTCAATAGAAACGAGTCTGATTTGAATACGTTATAAACAAAACCAGCATTCATTTGTCGGTCTTGGCTTGACGCTTGTTGCTCTGAACAGCGACAACGTTTTTTGAAATAAGTTTATAGTGAGACTACCAAATGAAATTGCTAGATTCTTAATTGTATTGACGGCCTTCCCAGTTTTTATACTTTATTTGTACGGTTTATGGACTGGCCGTATTTTCATCTCAGTTTCTTTAACGCTGTAATAAAAGCCTTTCCATGTCTTCCATGTCATTCCATCAGCAAATGAGTCGTGGTTTCCGCATTTGTATTCTCCATTGAGGTTGGACTGAAATGAAACGAAAAACTCTTCACTATCAACTTGAAATGGTTAGGTCAACAGGGATCTTAGTTGTTTTAGGGGACAATTTTACTTGATCCGTTATAAGGTATTGGAATGCAATATG